>MCFH01000140.1:0-27536 GCA_002104945.1 Piromyces finnis
ATTATTATTATTATTATTATATATTATTATTATTATTATATTATTATTATTATTATTATTATTGTTGATAGGACTGTTGGAATATCCACTTCTTGCTTTCAATAGGCAAGTAGAAACCCAAAAAAAATTTGAGTACTCATAATATAATTTAATAAAATCTTTAGTTTCAATAAATTTATTATCATCATAATATTACGCTTTGATTGAATTTCCTTTGAGATCTTTCCAATAAAAGTTTTTAACTGATTTAGCATCTCCATGCTTCTTTAATTTTTTATCAAGAGTCCTACATAATTCCATGTATACCATGTATATTTTCTAAATTTAGGAATGTAATTGACAAGGTATAAATAATACATTTTGAGTTTTTCTACTTGTTAAAACATCTAATCTGAGCTAATGCGCATTTTGCTAACAATGAATGAATATTCATATCTTCTGAAATAGAGTATATATATAAAACAATACAGCTTTATGAACACCGGCTATAATTAGGAGAATAGAGGAAAGCCGACTTGACTTCATTATTACTAATATCTTAGCTGGTGTCTCATTCATCAAACATAAGGGTAATGGCAAAATTATTACTTTAATAAAATAAAATTATTACTTTGATAAAACAAAAAAAAAATTAAAAGTAAGGGGCGTTCCGGATTTGAACCGAAGACCTATTGATCTGCAGTCAATTGCTCTACCGCTGAGCTAACACCCCACTTTTGTTATTTTGTCACAATAACATATATAAAAATTTAAAAAATTTGGACACATGGAAAAAATTGTCACGAATACTAGTGAAATTACAATTTCAAGATCACTTGGAATTGTGAAATCACTTATGAAAATTCAAAATCAACAAATATTTTATTTTCAAATAAATTATAAAATTTTATTAAGAAATATTTAAAAATTTAGAAAAGGTTAAAATATGACCTTAACCCTTAATAATTTTTATAATAAATAACTTTAACCCTTATCGTTAAAATGGAATAAGAAAAAACACGCGTATCTCCTCAACGAATGACGATTTTTGAATAATAATATTTTGGTTATAATTAAGTTCGTTAGAAAGCCACGCTCGAGACAAACAACATATCTTAAAATCAGGTCAATATCTCTGCTGGTTCACGAGATATTTCAATTTAAAGATATTTTGTTAGTAATGATTAATTGTTTATTCAGAGAATGATCACCCCTGATGTATTGACATAAATCATTCACCCAAAAGGATATAAATTATTGTTTTAATTAAATTAAAATTATTTTCCGGAATTAATTAACTTTATTTTATAATAATTATTTCAATAACATAACTTATAATCTTTGAATTAAAAGATATAATTATTAAATTATATGCAATGAATATATATAATTAAGAATAATTAATTATAATTATTAAAATAACTATTGTTTATATATTTATAATATTAATTATTTCTAATTATAATATAATTCATTGCATATAATTTTAATAATTATAATCTTTTAATTCAAAGATTATAAGTTATGTTATTGAAATAATTATTATAAAATAAAGTTAATTAATTCCGGAAAATAATTTTAATTTAATTAAAACAATAATTTATATCCTTTTGGGTGAATGATTTATGTCAATACATCAGGGGTGATCATTCTCTGAATAAACAATTAATCATTACTAACAAAATATCTTTAAATTGAAATATCTCGTGAACCAGCAGAGATATTGACCTGATTTTAAGATATGTTGTTTGTCTCGAGCGTGGCTTTCTAACGAACTTAATTATAACCAAAATATTATTATTCAAAAATCGTCATTCGTTGAGGAGATACGCGTGTTTTTCTTATTCCATTTTAACGATAAGGGTTAAAGTTATTTATTATAAAAATTATTAAGGGTTAAGGTCATATTTTAACCTTTTCTAAATTTTTAAATATTTCTTAATAAAATTTTATAATTTATTTGAAAATAAAATATTTGTTGATTTTGAATTTTCATAAGTGATTTCACAATTCCAAGTGATCTTGAAATTGTAATTTCACTAGTATTCGTGACAATTTTTTCCATGTGTCCAAATTTTTTAAATTTTTATATATGTTATTGTGACAAAATAACAAAAGTGGGGTGTTAGCTCAGCGGTAGAGCAATTGACTGCAGATCAATAGGTCTTCGGTTCAAATCCGGAACGCCCCTTACTTTTAATTTTTTTTTTGTTTTATCAAAGTAATAATTTTATTTTATTAAAGTAATAATTTTGCCATTACCCTTATGTTTGATGAATGAGACACCAGCTAAGATATTAGTAATAATGAAGTCAAGTCGGCTTTCCTCTATTCTCCTAATTATAGCCGGTGTTCATAAAGCTGTATTGTTTATATATATATACTCTATTTCAGAAGATATGAATATTCATTCATTGTTAGCAAAATGCGCATTAGCTCAGATTAGATGTTTTAACAAGTAGAAAAACTCAAAATGTATATTTCATACCTTGTCAATTACATTCCTAAATTTAGAAAATATACATGGTATACATGGAATTATGTAGGACTCTTGATAAAAAATTAAAGAAGCATGGAGATGCTAAATCAGTTAAAAACTTTTATTGGAAAGATCTCAAAGGAAATTCAATCAAAGCGTAATATTATGATGATAATAAATTTATTGAAACTAAAGATTTTATTAAATTATATTATGAGTACTCAAATTTTTTTTGGGTTTCTACTTGCCTATTGAAAGCAAGAAGTGGATATTCCAACAGTCCTATCAACAATAATAATAATAATAATAATAATAATAATAATAATAATAATAATAATAATAATAATAATAATAATAATAATAATAATAATAATAATAATAATAATAATAATAATAATAATAATAGTTTTAATAATAATTTTAATATATTATTAATAATAGCTATAGTGAAGATAACAATTATAATTTAGATAGTAATTTAGTTAATAATAGTAATAGTTCTAATAATCCGGTGAATATTAATGTGTATGATTATTTTAATGTGTACAATAAAATATTTTAATTCCTTCTTGAGGAAAGAAATTTTAACAATATCAATTTCAATTCAAGGGAATGGAAAGAACTTTGCAAGTGTCAGATTCAATCGGGCACTTACGAAGGAACACCATTCTTGACGGTAACAGCGGAACTTCTAACCAAAATAATGTCTTATGTTAATGGCTAGCAATGGTCAATGTTCAAAAGGTTTGAAGCAACAGTTAAGAGCGTCAATGTTGAAGAAACTATAAGACAGACCATGAGGGTCAGCGCAACTAATGGAGATCATAATTTTATCCCATGACAAAAATTTGATTTTTGACTCGGTATCCCATTGAAAGTCGAATACAATTACTATACTTTAGTATAATAGTGGCTTTCTTACTTTAATTAAAATTACTAGAATATATTATACCCAATTTTTATTCAAGTAATAAATGATTATATTAAAAAAATCAATTACTAGATAACAAGAAAATAAAAGGTTACATATATTTTTAATTGATACATTAACCGATATATTTTTGAATAATAGAATATTTTATTAAATAGTATGTTCTGGAATATCCTCAATAATATGTTCTTCTAAATTACTTACTTCTTCTGGCTTTTCGGATAAGAAGGTATGAATTAAATAATTATAATTATATGATAATTATTTTTATTGAATATAACTTTCTTAGAAATTTTGGGACGTTTAAGTTTAAATTTACGGGATTGACCATTTTTCTTCTATTTTTGTACTAAACTATATAAAATATTTAATAATTATTTTATAATAAAATTTTGTAAAAGTTTTACTAAACTTATAATTTAATATTAAAATATTAAATTAATAAAAGATTAAAGATAACTAGGTTAGAAAAAAAATGTTTTATTAAAATAATCTTAATTGCTTTATAAATGAATAATTAAGTTATGTATTATGGTTAAAATAATTTCTTTTATTTTATTTAAATAATATATATAATAATAAGATTATTTAATAATAATACTTATTAAGTATTAATAAGATAATAATCTTTACAAAGATTTAATTTCATAAAATTATTCTAAACTATTTATACTAATTGTAATTTTACATTTAATAATAAAATAACTTTTTAATACATGATTATATTCATAATATTTTTATAATACTAAAACTAAACTTAAGACTTATTACTAATTATTAAAAATAACTATTGTTTATATATTTATAATATTAATTATTTCTTAATTATAATATAATTCATTGCATATAATTTTAATAATTATAATCTTTTAATTCAAAGATTATAAGTTATGTTATTGAAATAATTATTATAAAATAAAGTTAATTAATTCCGGAAAATAATTTTAATTTAATTAAAACAATAATTTATATCCTTTTGGGTGAATGATTTATGTCAATACATCAGGGGTGATCATTCTCTGAATAAACAATTAATCATTACTAACAAAATATCTTTAAATTGAAATATCTCGTGAACCAGCAGAGATATTGACCTGATTTTAAGATATGTTGTTTATCTCGAGCGTGACTTTCTAACGAACCCACAATCTCCCAACCATTATTCAAAAATCGCTATTCGTTAAGGAGATACGCGTGTTTTTTCCTTATTTAATTTTGACGATAAGGGTTAAAGTTATTTATTATAAATTTTATTAAGGGTTAAGGTCATATCTTAACCTTTTCTAAATTTTTTAAATATTTCTTAATATAATTTTATAATTTATTTGAAAATAAAATATTATTGATTTTGAAATTTTATAAGTAATTTCACAATTTCAAGTGATCTTGAAATTGTAGATTTCACTAGTATTCGTGACAAATTTTCTACTAATATCAAATTTATAATATATTTATAATTATTATTTATCAGGGTTGATGCGTTGACCGATATATTTGTGAATAATATAATGTTTTTAATAAATAATAAATTCTATATTATTATGATGAAACAATAAATTTAAAATAAAATAAAAATATGTTTTATAATTAACAAATAAATCACTCAAAACTCGAAAATAAACTCTTATTATGTTTTAAATTAAATCTTTATTATATTCTATTTCTATAATTTATTTATTATCTGTTTATTGTCTTTTTTATTCTCTATTTATTGTCCCCCTTTTTATAAAGAAGAATTTTATCTTCCTTTTATACATTTTCATTTATTACATGTATTATTATTTTTAACTATTAAATATTATTATTACTATTGCTATTATTTATTAAAATTAAAAGAATAAATTAAAATTATGTCTTAGTATTATAAAATATTATAGAATATTACTTATTTGATTTTCTTATTACTTCAAAATGTTTAAATTTAGAAAAATTATTATAAATTATCATTGACTATCATTAAATGTATAATACCTTGAATAAAATAATTAAAATTTAAAATTAAAATAATATTAAAATAAAATTAAAATAAAATTAAAATAAAAATTTAACAAAATTAAAATATTAAAAGTATCAATTATTATAAACACTCATTTTATACAGAAACATAAAAGAGTTCTGTATTTTATCTTTGGAATTGTTATTATTGTTCTATTTCCAGGTTTTAAGTTTGTCATTTTAGTAATAATTACTCAATTAGTTATTTTTTAATTTATAAGTTTAAGAGTATTTCTAAAGAACACTTGGATAAACACTAGAATTAATAATTTGATGTATATCATTTTATTTTTAGTTTATTTATTCATTTTTATTTATTTATTATTATTTTATTATTTTAGTACATTATTGGATTAAGTCGTTTTATTTTATTTAATAATTTATTTTATTTAATAATTTATTTTATTATTATCACTATTAGGTCGTTTTTACTCAGAATTTATTATATAATAAAGATAATATTATTTATTTAAAGAAAGGGTTATATTTTCATAAAATTATTATTCATTCATTTTTAAGGATTATTATTGTTTATTTTTATTATAAGTTACTATGGGTTAAGTCGTGTTTATTCAGCTAGTTTATATCATGTTTTTATATGAGTAGCGTATCAAGGTTGATAAATAATAATTATAAATATATTATACATTTGATATTAGTAGAATATTTTATTATAAAATAATTATTAAATAATTTTATATAGTTTAGTACAAAAATATAATTTACATAAAATCAAATATTTTATAAATTTATATATTATAAAAATCATTTTTAATATAAAGAATAATAATAATTTTTAGTAGAAAATGAGAAGACTTAGATTATTAATAATAAGTTAAATTTTAATAATAGTTAATATAATTAATTAGT
This sequence comes from Piromyces finnis, assembly GCA_002104945.1. Taxonomy (NCBI): domain Eukaryota; kingdom Fungi; phylum Neocallimastigomycota; class Neocallimastigomycetes; order Neocallimastigales; family Neocallimastigaceae; genus Piromyces; species Piromyces finnis. The sequence goes on from MCFH01000140.1 coordinate 6,255, forward strand.
GAATACATAATAATATTTAAAAGACAAAAATAAGTTTTTATATAATAAAAATTATTGTTAAAAAGAGCGTAAGAACAATAAATAAAAGAAAATATAAAAACGAAATTAAACTTGTCTAATTTGTAATTATTGTGTTAATAATAAATAATATTTTATAGAATAAATCTGGTGTTATTATTCTATATAAATATTATTAAAATAATAAAACTATTAAAACTATAAAATAACTTAAAATAAATTAATAAAACTAGTAGATATTGTTAAAGCTCGTACAATAGCTGTCGAGATAAAACAATATAAGATAACATGTAAAAGTTTTACTAAACTTATAATTTAATATTAAAATATCAAATTAAATAAAAGGTTAAAAGATAACTAGGTTAGAAAAAAAATGTTTTATTAAAATAATCTTAATTGATTTATAAATGAATAATTATATTATGTATTATAGTTAAAATAATTCCTTTTTATTTTATTTAAAGAATATATATAATAATAAGATTATTTAATAGTAATACTTATTAAGTATTAATAAGATAATAATCTTTACAAAGATTTAATTCATAAAACTATTCTAAACTATTTATACTATTTGTAATTTTACATTTAATACTAAAATAACTTTTTAGTACATGATTATATTCATAATATATTTTATAATACTAAAACTAAACTTAAGACTTATTACTAATTATTAAAAATAACTATTGTTTATATATTTATAATATTAATTATTTCTTAATTATAATATAATTCATTGCATATAATTTTAATAATTATAATCTTTTAATTCAAAGATTATAAGTTATGTTATTGAAATAATTATTATAAAATAAAGTTAATTAATTCCGGAAAATAATTTTAATTTAATTAAAACAATAATTTATATCCTTTTGGGTGAATGATTTATGTCAATACATCAGGGGTGATCATTCTCTGAATAAACAATTAATCATTACTAACAAAATATCTTTAAATTGAAATATCTCGTGAACCAGCAGAGATATTGACCTGATTTTAAGATATGTTGTTTGTCTCGAGCGTGGCTTTCTAACGAACTTAATTATAACCAAAATATTATTATTCAAAAATCGTCATTCGTTGAGGAGATACGCGTGTTTTTTCTTATTCCATTTTAACGATAAGGGTTAAAGTTATTTATTATAAAAATTATTAAGGGTTAAGGTCATATTTTAACCTTTTCTAAATTTTTAAATATTTCTTAATAAAATTTTATAATTTATTTGAAAATAAAATATTTGTTGATTTTGAATTTTCATAAGTGATTTCACAATTCCAAGTGATCTTGAAATTGTAATTTCACTAGTATTCGTGACAATTTTTTCCATGTGTCCAAATTTTTTAAATTTTTATATATGTTATTGTGACAAAATAACAAAAGTGGGGTGTTAGCTCAGCGGTAGAGCAATTGACTGCAGATCAATAGGTCTTCGGTTCAAATCCGGAACGCCCCTTACTTTTAATTTTTTTTTTGTTTTATCAAAGTAATAATTTTATTTTATTAAAGTAATAATTTTGCCATTACCCTTATGTTTGATGAATGAGACACCAGCTAAGATATTAGTAATAATGAAGTCAAGTCGGCTTTCCTCTATTCTCCTAATTATAGCCGGTGTTCATAAAGCTGTATTGTTTATATATATATACTCTATTTCAGAAGATATGAATATTCATTCATTGTTAGCAAAATGCGCATTAGCTCAGATTAGATGTTTTAACAAGTAGAAAAACTCAAAATGTATTATTTCATACCTTGTCAATTACATTCCTAAATTTAGAAAATATACATGGTATACATGGAATTATGTAGGACTCTTGATAAAAAATTAAAGAAGCATGGAGATGCTAAATCAGTTAAAAACTTTTATTGGAAAGATCTCAAAGGAAATTCAATCAAAGCGTAATATTATGATGATAATAAATTTATTGAAACTAAAGATTTTATTAAATTATATTATGAGTACTCAAATTTTTTTTGGGTTTCTACTTGCCTATTGAAAGCAAGAAGTGGATATTCCAACAGTCCTATCAACAATAATAATAATAATAATAATAATAATAATAATAATAATAATAATAATATAATAATAATAATAATAATAATAATAATAATAATAATAATAATAATAATAATAATAATAATAATAATAGTTTTAATAATAATTTTAATATATTATTAATAATAGCTATAGTGAAGATAACAATTATAATTTAGATAGTAATTTAGTTAATAATAGTAATAGTTCTAATAATCCGGTGAATATTAATGTGTATGATTATTTTAATGTGTACAATAAAATATTTTAATTCCTTCTTGAGGAAAGAAATTTTAACAATATCAATTTCAATTCAAGGGAATGGAAAGAACTTTGCAAGTGTCAGATTCAATCGGGCACTTACGAAGGAACACCATTCTTGACGGTAACAGCGGAACTTCTAACCAAAATAATGTCTTATGTTAATGGCTAGCAATGGTCAATGTTCAAAAGGTTTGAAGCAACAGTTAAGAGCGTCAATGTTGAAGAAACTATAAGACAGACCATGAGGGTCAGCGCAACTAATGGAGATCATAATTTTATCCCATGACAAAAATTTGATTTTTGACTCGGTATCCCATTGAAAGTCGAATACAATTACTATACTTTAGTATAATAGTGGCTTTCTTACTTTAATTAAAATTACTAGAATATATTATACCCAATTTTTATTCAAGTAATAAATGATTATATTAAAAAAATCAATTACTAGATAACAAGAAAATAAAAGGTTACATATATTTTTAATTGATACATTAACCGATATATTTTTGAATAATAGAATATTTTATTAAATAGTATGTTCTGGAATATCCTCAATAATATGTTCTTCTAAATTACTTACTTCTTCTGGCTTTTCGGATAAGAAGGTATGAATTAAATAATTATAATTATATGATAATTATTTTTATTGAATATAACTTTCTTAGAAATTTTGGGACGTTTAAGTTTAAATTTACGGGATTGACCATTTTTCTTCTATTTTTGTACTAAACTATATAAAATTATTTAATAATTATTTTATAATAAAATTTTGTAAAAGTTTTACTAAACTTATAATTTAATATTAAAATATTAAATTAAATAAAAGATTAAAGATAACTAGGTTAGAAAAAAAATGTTTTATTAAAATAATCTTAATTGCTTTATAAATGAATAATTAAGTTATGTATTATGGTTAAAATAATTTCTTTTATTTATTTAAATAATATATATAATAATAAGATTATTTAATAATAATACTTATTAAGTATTAATAAGATAATAATCTTTACAAAGATTTAATTTCATAAAATTATTCTAAACTATTTATACTAATTGTAATTTTACATTTAATAATAAAATAACTTTTTAATACATGATTATATTCATAATATATTTTATAATACTAAAACTAAACTTAAGACTTATTACTAATTATTAAAATAACTATTGTTTATATATTTATAATATTAATTATTTCTTAATTATAATATAATTCATTGCATATAATTTTAATAATTATAATCTTTTAATTCAAAGATTATAAGTTATGTTATTGAAATAATTATTATAAAATAAAGTTAATTAATTCCGGAAAATAATTTTAATTTAATTAAAACAATAATTTATATCCTTTTGGGTGAATGATTTATGTCAATACATCAGGGGTGATCATTCTCTGAATAAACAATTAATCATTACTAACAAAATATCTTTAAATTGAAATATCTCGTGAACCAGCAGAGATATTGACCTGATTTTAAGATATGTTGTTTATCTCGAGCGTGACTTTCTAACGAACCCACAATCTCCCAACCATTATTCAAAAATCGCTATTCGTTAAGGAGATACGCGTGTTTTTCCTTATTTAATTTTGACGATAAGGGTTAAAGTTATTTATTATAAATTTTATTAAGGGTTAAGGTCATATCTTAACCTTTTCTAAATTTTTTAAATATTTCTTAATATAATTTTATAATTTATTTGAAAATAAAATATTATTGATTTTGAAATTTTATAAGTAATTTCACAATTTCAAGTGATCTTGAAATTGTAGATTTCACTAGTATTCGTGACAAATTTTCTACTAATATCAAATTTATAATATATTTATAATTATTATTTATCAGGGTTGATGCGTTGACCGATATATTTGTGAATAATATAATGTTTTTAATAAATAATAAATTCTATATTATTATGATGAAACAATAAATTTAAAATAAAATAAAAATATGTTTTATAATTAACAAATAAATCACTCAAAACTCGAAAATAAACTCTTATTATGTTTAAATTAAATCTTTATTATATTCTATTTCTATAATTTATTTATTATCTGTTTATTGTCTTTTTTATTCTCTATTTATTGTCCCCCTTTTTATAAAGAAGAATTTTATCTTCCTTTTATACATTTTCATTTATTACATGTATTATTATTTTTAACTATTAAATATTATTATTACTATTGCTATTATTTATTAAAATTAAAAGAATAAATTAAAATTATGTCTTAGTATTATAAAATATTATAGAATATTACTTATTTGATTTTCTTATTACTTCAAAATGTTTAAATTTAGAAAATTATTATAAATTATCATTGACTATCATTAAATGTATAATACCTTGAATAAAATAATTAAAATTTAAAATTAAAATAATATTAAATAAAATTAAAATAAAATTAAAATAAAAATTTAACAAAATTAAAATATTAAAAGTATCAATTATTATAAACACTCATTTTATACAGAAACATAAAAGAGTTCTGTATTTTATCTTTGGAATTGTTATTATTGTTCTATTTCCAGGTTTTAAGTTTGTCATTTAGTAATAATTACTCAATTAGTTATTTTTTTAATTTATAAGTTTAAGAGTATTTCTAAAGAACACTTGGATAAACACTAGAATTAATAATTTGATGTATATCATTTTATTTTTAGTTTATTTATTCATTTTTATTTATTTATTATTATTTTATTATTTTAGTACATTATTGGATTAAGTCGTTTTATTTTATTTAATAATTTATTTTATTTAATAATTTATTTTATTATTATCACTATTAGGTCGTTTTTACTCAGAATTTATTATATAATAAAGATAATATTATTTATTTAAAGAAAGGGTTATATTTTCATAAAATTATTATTCATTCATTTTTAAGGATTATTATTGTTTATTTTTATTATAAGTTACTATGGGTTAAGTCGTGTTTATTCAGCTAGTTTATATCATGTTTTTATATGAGTAGCGTATCAAGGTTGATAAATAATAATTATAATTATTATACATTTGATATTAGTAGAATATTTTATTATAAAATAATTATTAAATAATTTTATATAGTTTAGTACAAAAATATAATTTACATAAAATCAAATATTTATAAATTTATATATTATAAAAATCATTTTTAATATAAAGAATAATAATTTTTTTAGTAGAAAATGAGAAGACTTAGATTATTAATATAAGTTAAATTTTAATAATAGTTATATAATAATTAGTGAATACATAATAATATTTAAAAGACAAAAATAAGTTTTTATATAATAAAAAATTATTGTTAAAAAGAGCGTAAGAAAATAAAAAAAAAAATATAAAAACGAAATTAAACTGTCTAATTTGTAATTATTGTTAATAATAAATAATTTTTATAGAATAAATCTGGTGTTATTATCTATATAAATATATTAAAATAATAAAACTATTAAACTATAAAATAACTTAAAATAAATTAATAAAACTAGTAGATATGTTAAAGCTCGTACAATAGCTGTCGAGATAAAACAATATAAGATAACATGTAAAAGTTTTACTAAACTTATAATTTAATATTAAAATATCAAATTAAATAAAAGGTTAAAAGATAACTAGGTTAGAAAAAAAATGTTTTATTAAAATAATCTTAATTGATTTATAAATGAATAATTATATTATGTATTATAAGTTAAAATAATTCCTTTTTATTTTTTTTAAAGATATATATAATAATAAGATTATTTAATAGTAAATACTTATTAAGTATTAATAAATAATAATCTTTACAAAGATTAATTCATAAAACTATTCTAAACTATTTATACTATTTGTAATTTTACATTTAATACTAAAATAACTTTTTAGTACATGATTATATTCATAATATATTTTATAATACTAAAACTAAACTTAAGACTTATTACTAATTATTAAAAAATAACTATTGTTTATATATTAATAAATTAAATTTCTAATTATAATTATTATTGTATAATTTTATAATTATAATTTAATTAAATTATAAATTATTTTATTATAATAATTATTATAAATAAATTAAATAATTGAAAATAAAAAAATTAATTAAAAATAATTATTTTTTAATAATTAGTAATAATCTTAATTTAGTTTTAGTATTATAAAATATATTATGAATATAACATGTACTAAAAGTTATTTTAGTATTAAATGTAAAATTACAAATAGTATAAATAGTTTAGAATAGTTTTATGAATTAAATCTTTGTAAAGATTATTATCTTATTAATACTTAATAAGTATTACTATTAAATAATCTTATTATTATATATATCTTTAAATAAAATAAAAAGGAATTATTTTAACTATAATACATAATATAATTATTCATTTATAAATCAATTAAGATTATTTTAATAAAACATTTTTTTTCTAACCTAGTTATCTTTAACTTTTATTTAATTTGATATTTTAATATTAAATTATAAGTTTAGTAAAACTTTTACATGTTATCTTATATTGTTTTATCTCGACAGCTATTGTACGAGCTTTAACAATATCTACTAGTTTTATTAATTTATTTTAAGTTATTTTATAGTTTTAATAGTTTTATTATTTTAATAATATTTATATAGAATAATAACACCAGATTTATTCTATAAAATATTATTTATTATTAACACAATAATTACAAATTAGACAAGTTTAATTTCGTTTTTATATTTTCTTTTATTTATTGTTCTTACGCTCTTTTTAACAATAATTTTTATTATATAAAAACTTATTTTTGTCTTTTAAATATTATTATGTATTCACTAATTAATTATATTAACTATTATTAAAATTTAACTTATTATTAATAATCTAAGTCTTCTCATTTTCTACTAAAAATTATTATTATTCTTTATATTAAAAATGATTTTTATAATATATAAATTTATAAAATATTTGATTTTATGTAAATTATATTTTTGTACTAAACTATATAAAATTATTTAATAATTATTTTTATAATAAAATATTCTACTAATATCAAATGTATAATATATTTATAATTATTATTTATCAACCTTGATACGCTACTCATATAAAAACATGATATAAACTAGCTGAATAAACACGACTTAACCCATAGTAACTTATAATAAAAATAAACAATAATAATCCTTAAAAATGAATGAATAATAATTTTATGAAAATATAACCCTTTCTTTAAATAAATAATATTATCTTTATTATATAATAAATTCTGAGTAAAAACGACCTAATAGTGATAATAATAAAATAAATTATTAAATAAAATAAATTATTAAATAAATAAAACGACTTAATCCAATAATGTACTAAAATAATAAAATAATAATAAATAAATAAAAATGAATAAATAAACTAAAAATAAAATGATATACATCAAATTATTAATTCTAGTGTTTATCCAAGTGTTCTTTAGAAATACTCTTAAACTTATAAATTAAAAAAATAACTAATTGAGTAATTATTACTAAAATGACAAACTTAAAACCTGGAAATAGAACAATAATAACAATTCCAAAGATAAAATACAGAACTCTTTTATGTTTCTGTATAAAATGAGTGTTTATAATAATTGATACTTTTAATATTTTAATTTTGTTAAATTTTATTTTAATTTTATTTTAATTTTATTTTAATATTATTTAATTTTAAATTTTAATTATTTTATTCAAGGTATTATACATTTAATGATAGTCAATGATAATTTATAATAATTTTTCTAAATTTAAACATTTTGAAGTAATAAGAAAATCAAATAAGTAATATTCTATAATATTTATAATACTAAGACATATTTTAATTTATTCTTTTAATTTTAATAAATAATAGCAATAGTAATAATAATATTTAATAGTTAAAATAATAATACATGTAATAAATGAAAATGTATAAAAGGAAGATAAATTCTTCTTTATAAAAAGGGGGACAATAAATAGAGAATAAAAAAGACAATAAACAGATAATAAATAAATTATAGAAATAGAATATAATAAAGATTTAATTTAAAACATAATAAGAGTTTATTTTCGAGTTTTGAGTGATTTATTTGTTAATTATAAAACATATTTTTATTTTATTTTAAATTTATTGTTTCATCATAATAATATAGAATTTATTATTTATTAAAAACATTATATTATTCACAAATATATCGGTCAACGCATCAACCCTGATAAATAATAATTATAAATATATTATAAATTTGATATTAGTAGAAAATTTGTCACGAATACTAGTGAAATCTACAATTTCAAGATCACTTGAAATTGTGAAATTACTTATAAAATTTCAAAATCAATAATATTTTATTTTCAAATAAATTATAAAATTATATTAAGAAATATTTAAAAAATTTAGAAAAGGTTAAGATATGACTTAACCCTTAATAAAATTTATAATAATAACTTTAACCCTTATCGTCAAAATTAAATAAGGAAAAACACGCGTATCTCCTTAACGAATAGCGATTTTTGAATAATGGTTGGGAGATTGTGGGTTCGTTAGAAAGTCACGCTCGAGATAACAACATATCTTAAAATCAGGTCAATATCTCTGCTGGTTCACGAGATATTTCAATTTAAAGATATTTTGTTAGTAATGATTAATTGTTTATTCAGAGAATGATCACCCCTGATGTATTGACATAAATCATTCACCCAAAAGGATATAAATTATTGTTTTAATTAAATTAAAATTATTTTCCGGAATTAATTAACTTTATTTTATAATAATTATTTCAATAACATAACTTATAATCTTTGAATTAAAAGATTATAATTATTAAAATTATATGCAATGAATTATATTATAATTAAGAAATAATTAATATTATAAATATATAAACAATAGTTATTTTTAATAATTAGTAATAAGTCTTAAGTTTAGTTTTAGTATTATAAAATATATTATGAATATAATCATGTATTAAAAAGTTATTTTATTATTAAATGTAAAATTACAATTAGTATAAATAGTTTAGAATAATTTTATGAAATTAAATCTTTGTAAAGATTATTATCTTATTATACTTAATAAGTATTATTATTAAATAATCTTATTATTATATATATTATTTAAATAAAATAAAGAAATTATTTTAACCATAATACATAACTTAATTATTCATTTATAAGCAATTAAGATTATTTTAATAAAACATTTTTTTTTCTAACCTAGTTATCTTTAATCTTTTATTTAATTTAATATTTTAATATTAAATTATAAGTTTAGTAAAACTTTTACAAAATTTTATTATAAAATAATTATTAAATAATTTTATATAGTTTAGTACAAAAATAGAAGAAAAATGGTCAATCCCGTAAATTTAAACTTAAACGTCCCAAAATTTCTAAGAAAGTTATATTCAATAAAAATAATTATCATATAATTATAATTATTTAATTCATACCTTCTTATCCGAAAAGCCAGAAGAAGTAAGTAATTTAGAAGAACATATTATTGAGGATATTCCAGAACATACTATTTAATAAAATATTCTATTATTCAAAAATATATCGGTTAATGTATCAATTAAAAATATATGTAACCTTTTATTTTCTTGTTATCTAGTAATTGATTTTTTTAATATAATCATTTATTACTTGAATAAAAATTGGGTATAATATATTCTAGTAATTTTAATTAAAGTAAGAAAGCCACTATTATACTAAAGTATAGTAATTGTATTCGACTTTCAATGGGATACCGAGTCAAAAATCAAATTTTTGTCATGGGATAAAATTATGATCTCCATTAGTTGCGCTGACCCTCATGGTCTGTCTTATAGTTTCTTCAACATTGACGCTCTTAACTGTTGCTTCAAACCTTTTGAACATTGACCATTGCTAGCCATTAACATAAGACATTATTTTGGTTAGAAGTTCCGCTGTTACCGTCAAGAATGGTGTTCCTTCGTAAGTGCCCGATTGAATCTGACACTTGCAAAGTTCTTTCCATTCCCTTGAATTGAAATTGATATTGTTAAAATTTCTTTCCTCAAGAAGGAATTAAAATATTTTATTGTACACATTAAAATAATCATACACATTAATATTCACCGGATTATTAGAACTATTACTATTATTAACTAAATTACTATCTAAATTATAATTGTTATCTTCACTATAGCTATTATTAATAATATATTAAAATTATTATTAAACTATTATTATTATTATTATTATTATTATTATTATTATTATTATTATTATTATTATTATTATTATTATTATTATTATTATTATTATTATTATTATTATTATTATTATTATTATTATTATTGTTGATAGGACTGTTGGAATATCCACTTCTTGCTTTCAATAGGCAAGTAGAAACCCAAAAAAAATTTGAGTACTCATAATATAATTTAATAAAATCTTTAGTTTCAATAAATTTATTATCATCATAATATTACGCTTTGATTGAATTTCCTTTGAGATCTTTCCAATAAAAGTTTTTAACTGATTTAGCATCTCCATGCTTCTTTAATTTTTTATCAAGAGTCCTACATAATTCCATGTATACCATGTATATTTTCTAAATTTAGGAATGTAATTGACAAGGTATGAAATAATACATTTTGAGTTTTTCTACTTGTTAAAACATCTAATCTGAGCTAATGCGCATTTTGCTAACAATGAATGAATATTCATATCTTCTGAAATAGAGTATATATATATAAACAATACAGCTTTATGAACACCGGCTATAATTAGGAGAATAGAGGAAAGCCGACTTGACTTCATTATTACTAATATCTTAGCTGGTGTCTCATTCATCAAACATAAGGGTAATGGCAAAATTATTACTTTAATAAAATAAAATTATTACTTTGATAAAACAAAAAAAAAATTAAAAGTAAGGGGCGTTCCGGATTTGAACCGAAGACCTATTGATCTGCAGTCAATTGCTCTACCGCTGAGCTAACACCCCACTTTTGTTATTTTGTCACAATAACATATATAAAAATTTAAAAAATTTGGACACATGGAAAAAATTGTCACGAATACTAGTGAAATTACAATTTCAAGATCACTTGGAATTGTGAAATCACTTATGAAAATTCAAAATCAACAAATATTTTATTTTCAAATAAATTATAAAATTTTATTAAGAAATATTTAAAAATTTAGAAAAGGTTAAAATATGACCTTAACCCTTAATAATTTTTATAATAAATAACTTTAACCCTTATCGTTAAAATGGAATAAGAAAAAACACGCGTATCTCCTCAACGAATGACGATTTTTGAATAATAATATTTTGGTTATAATTAAGTTCGTTAGAAAGCCACGCTCGAGACAAACAACATATCTTAAAATCAGGTCATATCTCTGCTGGTTCACGAGATATTTCAATTTAAAGATATTTTGTTAGTAATGATTAATTGTTTATTCAGAGAATGATCACCCTGATGTATTGACATAAATCATTCACCCAAAAGGATTAAATTATTGTTTTAATTAAATTAAAATTATTTTCCGGAATTAATTAACTTTATTTTATAATAATTATTTCAATAACATAACTTATAATCTTTGAATTAAAAGATTATAATTATTAAAATTATATGCAATGAATTATATTATAATTAAGAAATAATTAATATTATAAATATATAAACAATAGTTATTTTTAATAATTAGTAATAAGTCTTAAGTTTAGTTTTAGTATTATAAAATATATTATGAATATAATCATGTACTAAAAAGTTATTTTAGTATTAAATGTAAATTACAAATAGTATAAATAGTTTAGAATAGTTTTATGAATTAAATCTTTGTAAAGATTATTATCTTATTAATACTTAATAAGTATTACTATTAAATAATCTTATTATTATATATTCTTTAAATAAAATAAAAAGGAATTATTTTAACTATAATACATAATATAATTATTCATTTATAAATCAATTAAGATTATTTTAATAAAACATTTTTTTTCTAACCTAGTTATCTTTTAACCTTTTATTTAATTTGATATTTTAATATTAAATTATAAGTTTAGTAAAACTTTTACATGTTATCTTATATTGTTTTATCTCGACAGCTATTGTACGAGCTTTAACAATATCTACTAGTTTTATTAATTTATTTTAAGTTATTTTATAGTTTTAATAGTTTTATTATTTTAATAATATTTATATAGAATAATAACACCAGATTTATTCTATAAAATATTATTTATTATTAACACAATAATTACAAATTAGACAAGTTTAATTTCGTTTTATATTTTCTTTTATTTATTGTTCTTACGCTCTTTTTAACAATAATTTTTATTATATAAAACTTATTTTTGTCTTTTAAATATTATTATGTATTCACTAATTAATTATATTAACTATTATTAAATTTAACTTATTATTAATAATCTAAGTCTTCTCATTTTCTACTAAAATTATTATTATTCTTTATATTAAAAATGATTTTTATAATATATAAATTTATAAAATATTTGATTTTATGTAAATTATATTTTTGTACTAAACTATATAAATTATTTAATAATTATTTTTATAATAAAATATTCTACTAATATCAAATGTATAATATATTTATAATTTTATTTATCAACCTTGATACGCTACTCATATAAAACATGATATAAACTAGCTGAATAAACACGACTTAACCATAGTAACTTATAATAAAAATAAACAATAATAATCCTTAAAAATGAATGAATAATAATTTTATGAAAATATAACCCTTTCTTTAAATAATAATATTATCTTTATTATATAATAAATTCTGAGTAAAAACGACCTATAGTGATAATAATAAAATAAATTATTAATAAAATAATTATTAAATAAATAAAACGACTTAATCCAATAATGTATAAAATAATAAAATAATATAAATAAATAAAAATGAATAAATAAACTAAAAATAAATGATATACATCAAATTATTAATTCTAGTGTTTATCCAAGTGTTCTTTAGAAATACTCTTAAACTTATAAATTAAAAAAATAACTAATTGAGTAATTATTACTAAAATGACAAACTTAAAACCTGGAAATAGAACAATAATAACAATTCCAAAGATAAATACAGAACTCTTTTATGTTTCTGTATAAAATGAGTGTTTATAATAATTGATACTTTTAATATTTTAATTTTGTTAAATTTTATTTTAATTTTATTTTAATTTTATTTTAATATTATTTTAATTTTAAATTTTAATTATTTTATTCAAGGTATTATACATTTAATGATAGTCAATGATAATTTATAATAATTTTTCTAAATTTAAACATTTTGAAGTAATAAGAAAATCAAATAAGTAATATTCTATAATATTTTATAATACTAAGACATAATTTTAATTTATTCTTTTAATTTTAATAAATATAGCAATAGTAATAATAATATTTAATAGTTAAAAATAATAATACATGTAATAAATGAAAATGTATAAAAGGAAGATAAAATTCTTCTTTATAAAAAGGGGGACAATAATAGAGAATAAAAAGACAATAAACAGATAATAAATAAATTATAGAAATAGAATATAATAAAGATTTAATTTAAAACATAATAAAGTTTATTTTCGAGTTTTGAGTGATTTATTGTTAATTATAAAACATATTTTTATTTTATTTTAAATTTATTGTTTCATCATAATAATATAGAATTTATTATTTATTAAAAACATTATATTATTCACAAATATATCGGTCAACGCATCAACCCTGATAAATAATAATTATAAATATATTATAAATTTGATATTAGTAGAAAATTTGTCACGAATACTAGTGAAATCTACAATTTCAAGATCACTTGAAATTGTGAAATTACTTATAAAATTTCAAAATCAATAATATTTTATTTTCAAATAAATTATAAATTATATTAAGAAATATTTAAAAATTTAGAAAAGGTTAAGATATGACCTTAACCCTTAATAAAATTTATAATAAATAACTTTAACCCTTATCGTCAAAATTAAATAAGGAAAAACACGCGTATCTCCTTAACGAATAGCGATTTTTGAATAATGGTTGGGAGATTGTGGGTTCGTTAGAAAGTCCGCTCGAGATAAACAACATATCTTAAAATCAGGTCAATATCTTGCTGGTTACGAGATATTTCAATTTAAAGATATTTGTTAGTAATGATTAATGTTTATTCAGAGAATGATCACCCTGATGTATTGACATAAATATACCCAAGATATAAATTATTGTTTTAATTAAATTAAAATATTTTCCGGATTAATTAACTTTATTTTATAATAATTATTTCAATAACATAACTTATAATCTTTGAATTAAAAGATTATAATTATTAAAATTATATGCAATGAATTTATTATAATTAAGAAATAATTAATATTATAAATATATAAACATAGTTATTTTTAATAATTAGTAATAAGTCTTAAGTTTAGTTTTAGTATTATAAAATATATTATGAATAATCATTATTAAAAGTTATTTTATTATTAAATGTAAAATTACAATTAGTATAAATAGTTTAGAATAATTTTATGAAATTAAATCTTTGTAAAATTATTATCTTATTAATACTTAATAAGTATTATTATTAAATAATCTTATTATTATATATATATTTAATAAAATAAAGAAATTATTTTAACCATAATACATAATTAATTATTCATTTATAAGCAATTAAGATTATTTTAATAAAAACATTTTTTTCTAACCAGTTATCTTTAATCTTTTATTTAATTTAATTTTTAATATAATTATAAGTTAGTAAAACTTTTACAAAATTTTATTATAAAATATTATTAAATAATTTTATATAGTTTATACATGTTTAAAATATTTTATTTATTTAAATAATATATATAATAATAAGATTATTTAATAATAATACTTATAAGTATTAATAAGATATAATCTTTACAAAGATTTAATTTCATAAAATTATTCTAAACTATTTATACTAATTGTATATTTTACATTAATAACTTTTTAATACATGATTATATTCATATATATTTTATAATACTAAAACTAAACTTAAGACTTATTACTAATTATTAAAATAACTATTGTTTATATATTTATAATATTAATTATTTCTTAATTATAATATAATTCATTGCATATAATTTAATAATTATAATCTTTTAATTCAAAGATTATAAGTTATGTTATTGAAATAATTATTATAAAATAAAGTTAATTAATTCCGGAAATAATTTTAATTTAATTAAAACAATAATTTATATCCTTTTGGGTGAATGATTTATGTCAATACATCAGGGGTGATCATTCTCTGAATAAACAATTAATCATTACTAACAAAATATCTTTAAATTGAAATATCTCGTGAACCAGCAGAGATATTGACCTGATTTTAAGATATGTTGTTTATCTCGAGCGTGACTTTCTAACGAACCCACAATCTCCCAACCATTATTCAAAAATCGCTATTCGTTAAGGAGATACGCGTGTTTTTCCTTATTTAATTTTGACGATAAGGGTTAAAGTTATTTATTATAAATTTTATTAAGGGTTAAGGTCATATCTTAACCTTTTCTAAATTTTTTAAATATTTCTTAATAAATTTTATAATTTATTTGAAAATAAAATATTATTGATTTTGAAATTTTATAAGTAATTTCACAATTTCAAGTGATCTTGAAATTGTAGATTTCACTAGTATTCGTGACAAATTTTCTACTAATATCAAATTTATAATATATTTATAATTATTATTTATCAGGGTTGATGCGTTGACCGATATATTTGTGAATAATATAATGTTTTTAATAAATAATAAATTCTATATTATTATGATGAAACAATAAATTTAAAATAAAATAAAAATATGTTTTATAATTAACAAATAAATCACTCAAAACTCGAAAATAAACTCTTATTATGTTTTAAATTAAATCTTTATTATATTCTATTTCTATAATTTATTTATTATCTGTTTATTGTCTTTTTTATTCTCTATTTATTGTCCCCCTTTTTATAAAGAAGAATTTTATCTTCCTTTTATACATTTTCATTTATTACATGTATTATTATTTTTAACTATTAAATATTATTATTACTATTGCTATTATTTATTAAAATTAAAAGAATAAATTAAAATTATGTCTTAGTATTATAAAATATTATAGAATATTACTTATTTGATTTTCTTATTACTTCAAAATGTTTAAATTTAGAAAAATTATTATAAATTATCATTGACTATCATTAAATGTATAATACCTTGAATAAAATAATTAAAATTTAAAATTAATAATATTAAAATAAAATTAAAATAAAATTAAAATAAAAATTTAACAAAATTAAAATATTAAAAGTATCAATTATTATAAACACTCATTTTATACAGAAACATAAAAGAGTTCTGTATTTTATCTTTGGAATTGTTATTATTGTTCTATTTCCAGGTTTTAAGTTTGTCATTTTAGTAATAATTACTCAATTAGTTATTTTTTTAATTTATAAGTTTAAGAGTATTTCTAAAGAACACTTGGATAAACACTAGAATTAATAATTTGATGTATATCATTTTATTTTTAGTTTATTTATTCATTTTTATTTATTTATTATTATTTTATTATTTTAGTACATTATTGGATTAAGTCGTTTTATTTTATTTAATAATTTATTTTATTTAATAATTTATTTTATTATTATCACTATTAGGTCGTTTTTACTCAGAATTTATTATATAATAAAGATAATATTATTTATTTAAAGAAAGGGTTATATTTTCATAAAATTATTATTCATTCATTTTTAAGGATTATTATTGTTTATTTTTATTATAAGTTTATGGGTTAAGTCGTGTTTATTCAGCTAGTTTATATCATGTTTTTATATGAGTAGCGTATCAAGGTTGATAAATAATAATTATAAATATATTATACATTTGATATTAGTAGAATATTTTATTATAAAAATAATTATTAAATAATTTTATATAGTTTAGTACAAAAATATAATTTACATAAAATCAAATATTTTATAAATTTTATATTTTATAAAAATCATTTTAAATATAAGAATAATAATAATTTTTAGTAGAAAAATGAGAAGACTTAGATTATTAATAATAAGTTAAATTTAATAATAGTTAATATAATTAATTAGTGAATACATAATAATATTTAAAGACAAAAAATAAGTTTTTATATAATAAAAATTATTGTTAAAAAGAGCGTAAGAACAATAAATAAAGAAAATATAAAAACGAAATTAAACTTGTCTAATTTGTAATTATTGTGTTAATAATAAATAATATTTTATAGAATAAATCTGGTGTTATTATTCTATATAAATATTATTAAAATAATAAACTATTAAAACTATAAAATAACTTAAAATAAATTAATAAAACTAGTAGATATTGTTAAAGCTCGTACAATAGCTGTCGAGATAAAAAATATAAGATAACATGTAAAAGTTTTACTAAACTTATAATTTAATATTAAATATCAAATTAAATAAAAGGTTAAAAGATAACTAGGTTAGAAAAAAAATGTTTTTTAAATAATCTTAATTGATTTATAAATGAATAATATATTATGTATTATAGTTAAAATAATTCCTTTTTATTTTATTTAAAGAATATATATAATAATAAGATTATTTAATAGTAATACTTATAAGTATAATAAGATAATATCTTTACAAAGATTTAATTCATAAAACTATTCTAACTATTTATACTATTGTAATTTTACATTTAATACTAAAATAACTTTTAGTACATGATTATATTCATAATATATTTATAATACTAAAACTAAACTAAGACTTATTACTAATTATTAAAAATAACTATTGTTTATATATTTATAATATAATTATTTCTTAATTATAATAATTCATTGCATATAATTTTAATAATTATAATCTTTTAATTCAAAGATTATAAGTTATGTTATTGAAATAATTATTATAAAATAAGTTAATTAATTCCGGAAAATAATTTTAATTTAATTAAAACAATAATTTATATCCTTTTGGGTGAATGATTATGTCAATACATCAGGGGTGATCATTCTCCTGAATAAACAATTAATCATTACTAACAAAATATCTTTAAATTGAATATCTCGTGAACCAGCAGAGATATTGACCTGATTTTAAGATATGTTGTTTGTCTCGAGCGTGGCTTTCTAACGAACTTAATTATAACCAAAATATTATTATTCAAAAATCGTCATTCGTTGAGGAGATACGCGTGTTTTTTCTTATTCCATTTTAACGATAAGGGTTAAAGTTATTTATTATAAAAAATTATTAAGGGTTAAGGTCATATTTTAACCTTTTCTAAATTTTTAAATATTTCTTAATAAATTTTATAATTATTTGAAAATAAAATATTTGTTGATTTTGATTTCATAAGTGATTTCACAATTCCAAGTGATCTTGAAATTGTAATTTCACTAGTATTCGTGACAATTTTTTCCATGTGTCCAAATTTTTTAAATTTTTATATATGTTATTGTGACAAATAACAAAAGTGGGGTGTTAGCTCAGCGGTAGAGCAATTGACTGCAGATCAATAGGTCTTCGGTTCAAATCCGGAACGCCCCTTACTTTTTAATTTTTTTTTTGTTTTATCAAAGTAATAATTTTATTTTATTAAGTAATAATTTTGCCATTACCCTTATGTTTGATGAATGAGACACCAGCTAATATTAGTAATAATAAGAAGTCAAGTCGGCTTTCCTCTATTCTCCTAATTATAGCCGGTGTTCATAAAGCTGTATTGTTATATATATATACTCTATTTCAGAAGATATGAATATTCATTCATTGTTAGCAAAATGCGCATTAGCTCAGATTAGATGTTTTAACAAGTAGAAAAACTCAAAATGTATTATTTCATACCTTGTCAATTACATTCCTAAATTTAGAAAATATACATGGTATACATGGAATTATGTAGGACTCTTGATAAAAAATTAAAGAAGCATGGAGATGCTAAATCAGTTAAAAACTTTTATTGGAAAGATCTCAAAGGAAATTCAATCAAAGCGTAATATTATGATGATAATAAATTTATTGAAACTAAAGATTTTATTAATTATATTATGAGTACTCAAATTTTTTTTGGGTTTCTACTTGCCTATTGAAAGCAAGAAGTGGATATTCCAACAGTCCTATCAACAATAATAATAATAATAATATAATAATAATAATAATAATAATAATAATAATAATAATAATAATAATAATAATAATATAATATAATAATAATAATAATAATAATAATAATAATAATAGTTTTAATAATAATTTAAATATATTATTAATAATAGCTATAGTGAAGATAACAATTATAATTTAGATAGTAATTTAGTTAATAATAGTAATAGTTCTAATAATCCGGTGAATATTAATGTGTATGATTATTTTAATGTGTACAATAAAATATTTTAATTCCTTCTTGAGGAAAGAAATTTTAACAATATCAATTTCAATTCAAGGGAATGGAAAGAACTTTGCAAGTGTCAGATTCAATCGGGCACTTACGAAGGAACACCATTCTTGACGGTAACAGCGGAACTTCTAACCAAAATAATGTCTTATGTTAATGGCTAGCAATGGTCAATGTTCAAAAGGTTTGAAGCAACAGTTAAGAGCGTCAATGTTGAAGAAACTATAAGACAGACCATGAGGGTCAGCGCAACTAATGGAGATCATAATTTTATCCCATGACAAAAATTTGATTTTTGACTCGGTATCCCATTGAAAGTCGAATACAATTACTATACTTTAGTATAATAGTGGCTTTCTTACTTTAATTAAAATTACTAGAATATATTATACCCAATTTTTATTCAAGTAATAAATGATTATATTAAAAAAATCAATTACTAGATAACAAGAAAATAAAAGGTTACATATATTTTTAATTGATACATTAACCGATATATTTTTGAATAATAGAATATTTTATTAAATAGTATGTTCTGGAATATCCTCAATAATATGTTCTTCTAAATTACTTACTTCTTCTGGCTTTTCGGATAAGAAGGTATGAATTAAATAATTATAATTATATGATAATTATTTTTATTGAATATAACTTTCTTAGAAATTTTGGGACGTTTAAGTTTAAATTTACGGGATTGACCATTTTTCTTCTATTTTTGTACTAAACTATATAAAATTATTTAATAATTATTTTATAATAAAATTTTGTAAAAGTTTTACTAAACTTATAATTTAATATTAAAATATTAAATTAAATAAAAGATTAAAGATAACTAGGTTAGAAAAAAAATGTTTTATTAAAATAATCTTAATTGCTTTATAAATGAATAATTAAGTTATGTATTATGGTTAAAATAATTTCTTTTATTTTATTTAAATAATATATATAATAATAAGATTATTTAATAATAATACTTATTAAGTATTAATAAGATAATAATCTTTACAAAGATTTAATTTCATAAAATTATTCTAAACTATTTATACTAATTGTAATTTTACATTTAATAATAAAATAACTTTTTAATACATGATTATATTCATAATATATTTTATAATACTAAAACTAAACTTAAGACTTATTACTAATTATTAAAAATAACTATTGTTTATATATTTATAATATTAATTATTTCTTAATTATAATATAATTCATTGCATATAATTTTAATAATTATAATCTTTTAATTCAAAGATTATAAGTTATGTTATTGAAATAATATTATTAAAATAAAGTTAATTAATTCCGGAAAATAATTTTAATTTAATTAAAACAATAATTTATATCCTTTTGGGTGAATGATTTATGTCAATACATCAGGGGTGATCATTCTCTGAATAAACAATTAATCATTACTAACAAAATATCTTTAAATTGAAATATCTCGTGAACCAGCAGAGATATTGACCTGATTTTAAGATATGTTGTTTATCTCGAGCGTGACTTTCTAACGAACCCACAATCTCCCAACCATTATTCAAAAATCGCTATTCGTTAAGGAGA
>MCFH01000141.1:0-27201 GCA_002104945.1 Piromyces finnis
GAAATACCAAAAGAGATAGGAAACTTGATTAAATTAACAAATATAAGTCTTAAACATAATGAATTAAACAAATTACCAAAAGAAATAGGAAATTTAACTAGTTTAACTAGTTTAAACCTTTGCCAAAATCAGCTTTGTAAATTACCAAAAGAAATAGGAAATTTAATTCATTTAACTACTTTAAATATTAATGAAAATCAAATAATAGAATTTCCAAAAGAAATTATGAATTTAAAAAAATTATCTTTATTTATGTATAAATTAAATCATTTAACCAAATCACCAGAAAAAATAGGGTGTTTATCTAATTTAAAATGTTTAAATCTTTTTAATAATGGATTAAAGGAATTACCAAAAGAAATAGGAAATTTAAATCATTTAAATATTAAAGGTAATCATTCAATAAAATTCGCTGGAGAAATTAAAGGTTTATACAATTTAACAAACTTAAATCTAGAGGAAATTCAATTAGAAAATATTCCAAAAGGGATATTTAATTAACCAGATTAGAGATTCTAAACCTTGGATGTAACAAATTAACAGAAATACCAAAGGAAATGAAAAATCTTACAAATTTGACTTTTTTAAATCTTAAATTTAACCAAATAACTGAATTATCAAACAAAATAGGAAAACTTTCGAATTTAATAGCATTAAATTTAATACATAATGAATTAACTAAATGACCAAAAGAAATAAAGAAAATGAAAAATTTATCAAATTTATATCTTTCTATTAATCATATTACAGTATTACCAGAGGAAATAGAAAATTTAACAAATTTAAAAGAATTCTTTCTAGATGATAATAAATTAACTGAACTACCAAAAAAAATAGAAAGTCTTACCAAACGAACAAAATTATATCTTCATTATAACCAAATTGCTGAAATCCCAAAATAAATTGGAAACCAAACAAAATTAACGAAATTAAATCTTGAAAATAATCAACTACCAGAAGAAATTGAAATTTTACTAATTTAAAAGATTTGAATTTTAAAAACAATAAAATGGTCGTAGTATCAAAACAAATCAAAAGTTTAACTAATTTAGTAGTATTGAGTCTAGATAATAACCAATTAAGTGAATTGCCAGAAGAAATAGGAAATCTAACAAATTTAAAAGGTTTACAGATTAATAATAATAACATAACTAAATTACCAAAAGAAATTGGGAATTTAAATAATTTAACAAAGTTATCACTTTCTAATAATGAACTAATTGAAATAACGAAAGAAATTGGAAGATTGACTGAGTTATCATGGTTACGTTTAGATGAAAATAAATTAACCAAATTACCAAAAGAAATAGGGAATTTAACTGCTTTATATAGCTTAAATATTGGTAATAATAAAATAACAGAAATACCAAAAGAAGTAGAAAAATTAACTAGTTTATATAATTTAATTGTTAATAATAATGACTTTAATAATAAATTATTAGTAAAATACCCTGCCCAAAAGAAGAATTAGCACGGTTAATAAAACTTGATGTTGATGAACCTTTATCTATTATACAATATGATTACACCTTTGAAAGTAAAGAAATAAATTTTAGAAAAAGAAAATTAACCAGAATTACCCCATGATATATTAAATATAAAACCTTAGATAGTATGGATATAAGCGATAATCAATTAACCAAATATACCTCTTTATTAGTTCCCAATATAAGAAAAATAGATATGCATAATAATAACTTTCAAACATATCAGATAATATATGGAGTTTACATCATTTGAAAGAAATTATTTTAGATAATAATATTTTTACTCCAGAATATAAAAAATAAACAGAGTAAAACTTTTCCTAAATCCAATAATTATATATATATTATCGTAAAACTCCTTGTTTTAAGTAAAATAAAATGTCCACTTTCAGATAATGATTTAATTAGAATATTTGATTTTTCCCATGTTTATTTATCACGTAAGTCAAATATCCCAAAATGGATGAAATCATTACATTTTTCTTATAATTAATTTTTTTTTTTAGTTTCTATCATTCATTATAATTATAATGATTATATATTATATATTCACTTTTTATAATATTAAATTTAATAAAAAAGATAAATCATATAGGAAGAAGCTATAATCATTATACAACTACTACATCTGCTATTATTATTATTATTACTACAAATAATATTATATTTAATTATTATATTGTATTATTTAAATATTTTCTTTGTGACAACAGTAAAATAAAAAAGAAAACCATCACTTTATCAAAAATTTAATGAAAAAAAAACAACTTACTTTTATTTATACTTAACAGTATATTTTGATAATAAATCTGAATGTGTCTTGAAAATATTATTTTAAACAGATGCATTATATTAATACAATAATATTAAAAAAAGGTTTATATGCAATAAATTTTTTTTCTAAATTGTATATAAATAATATGTATTGATATTTAAATATAATAAGATATATATTCAATAGATAAGTTTTCAAATTATTATAACCTTTCCTATATATAGTTAATATATTATTATTCAATTTATGTATCTAAATAGATAATGAATAAATTTATATTAACCTTATAATATACATTTACTTATTTTATTTATTCCATAATTTTTTTATTAGTCATTAAAGGTATAAATGTTTTGAATGGTTTTTTAACTAAAGAAATAGTAATGTTAAGTAATAGTTTATGTAATATTATTAATTCATTATAATTTTATTATTATTACTATTTATTTTAATATAATTAAAAGATTTTTAAATCAATATTAAAATTATAGAAAAAATAAACTAAAAATCCATTATATATATAAATTTAACCCCTACAAAATATTATAAATATTATCAACAATATAGATTTCACTAGTTTAATCGTTTAAATACAAATTCAAAAAAGTAACCTTTATTTTTTTTTATATAATAATTTAAATTATAATTTTGAAATATATATAAATAAAAATTCACTAAAAAATTAAAATTTTTTTTAAAAAAAAAAAACAGAATGAAAGAGAAAAGCATTTTATTCATTTTAAAAGTGTAAAGAAGGAAATTTACTGCAAAATTTATTTATTTAAAATCTTTTCAACGTCATTCAATGCATACTGGAAAAGTAAAATAAAAGGAAGCATTGTTAATATTTTTAATTCTAAAAAAATAAAAAAATATTCAACTGGAGGAACAAGAAAAAACATAATAAAATCAGCAATGAATTTAATTTATTTGATATTGAACCAATATGAATTAACATTAAACAAAGAAAGAGGTTTATGTAATTGATTGTCAAAATAGTTTGGATTATTTTTTTTTATTATTTTATAGAGTCTTGGTTTTTTTTACATGAGATGAGATTATTACAATTATAATGCCTAATTTAATAATAATTATATTTGACATATATACCAATTATAAATAAATATAATATGAAAAATAATAAAAAAGTAAAATGAATCTATGATTTTAATTTATTTTATTATATCATTTTTTTTTTTTTTTTGTTTATCTAATTCATAATATTCAAATTAATATTAACTATTTTTATAGTATTATTAATACAATAGATTTATAAACAATATTTCAAAATACTATATGTAAGTAAATAACATTATTTAAAATTGTTTATTGCCTGGTTGTAATTAAATTTCTTTTGTGAGGATTTAATAAAATAGTATTATTTCTTTTTTTAATTCATCATCATCATCATTATTATTATGGTATAAGTCTGAAGGAAAAAAGAGAGAAAATAACAACAATAACAATGGTGTAAATATTTTAAAGGAATGAACTATTAAAGAAATTTAATAAAAATAATGGTTATGTTGATAAAACATGATTTATATGGTGTATGGAATTAAGTGTTGTAGAAATAATAACTTGTCAAAAAGATTTAGAAAATCATTAAATCTAGTTATGTTAAATTCTTTTTATAGCAAAAACGAAAATGATAAAAAAAGTCAGTTATGAATTTCATATATTTTTTAGAAAAAGCGGATATAAAAAAGATTTTTTAAAAATCTTCAAAGAACGATCCCAGTGATATATTTAAGTTTTTATAATTTTTAAAGATAAAACAAAAGAAGAATTTTAGGAATGTTTTTTTAAAATAAAAATAGTCGACCTATACGAATTTAATAAGGCACAAAAAAATTAGGTAAATTATATCATAAACGTTATTATTTATTTCATCAATATATATATATATATTTATTTTAATTGTTATCCTTCCCTTTGAAACCATTAAATTTAACCATAATAAATTTTTATTCATGGCTAGTTTTTTCCTAATAAAAAATTGACGAAGGAAGGTTTTAAATTTATTATTTTAATATAAATATTTTATTAGAAATTAAATTAATTTTTTTTTATTATTGGTATCTCCCATTGAATAACATCCCCTTTTTTTCAAATTTAACATTTCAATACAATGCACTTTAATAATTAAAAAAAAAAGAATGATGCTAAAGAAAAATAAAATAAATAAAAAAGGATTTAGCCATAAACAAAACAAAACTTTTTTTTTTAAGTTATTCTTTAAAATCTAATATTTTTTTTTTTTTTTGAAATTTGGTTTTAAAAATGCCTTTTTTTTTTTTATTTTTCAAAATTCTTATTTTTTTTTTAAATTTATGCCATTCAATATTAATGTTACAACCCAATTTAATTACTTATGTTATCATTATTGATGTAACATAAATACTGACGTTTATTGGTTCATACATTTTCTTTTATTAAAATTTATATTAATTTTATATTAAACAGAAAAACAAATAAATTATTATTTATAAATAAAAATTCAATTTATTTAATATATTTTAATAAAAATACAAGAAATTTTAAATTTTCCATAATAAAAAATTAGAAATTAAAAAATTTTTTTTTTTATATTATTCATAATCATGACTCAAATCATTAATAATTGGTATAACAACCTTTTTGTTATTAGTTGAATTAAGATTATTGTTTTTATCTTTGTTATTTTTCTTTATTTTTATTCATCCTTTCAACCAAGTTTAAATATTTTATTATTTTAAAAAGAAAGAATTAAAAGAAAATAACAATTTTAATTTTATTTAATTAAAATTTTGATATCCATTTTTTGATTATTAAATTTATTTGAGAAATTTAATGGTTACACAAAAAAGGAAAGAATATAAATTGAAGGGAAAAATTTTTTTTTTTTTTTTTTCCTTTTTAGAAAAAAAAAAAAAAAAATTTTTCCTTCAATTTATATTCTTTCCTTTTTTGTGTAACCATTAAATTCTCAAATAAAATTTAATAATCAAAAAATGGATCATCAAAAATTTTAATTTAAATAAAATTAAAATTTGATTATTTTCTTTTAATTCTTTCTTTTTAAAATAATAAATATTTAAACTTGGTTGAAAGGATGAATAAATAATAAGAAAAATAACAAAGATAAAAACAATAATCTTAATTCAACTAATAACAAAAAAGGTTGTTATACCAATTATTAATGATTTGAGTCATGATTATGAATAATATAAAAAAAAATTTTTTAATTTCTAATTTTTTATTATGGAAATTTAAATTTCTGTATTTTTATTAAAATATATTAAATAAATTGAATTTTTATTTATAAATAATAATTTATTTGTTTTTCTGTTTAATATAAAATTAATATAAATTTTAATAAAAGAAAATGTATGAACCAATAAACGTCAGTATTTATGTTACATCAATAATGATAACATAAGTAATTAAATTGGTGTAACATTAATATTGAATGGCATAAATTAAAAAAAAATAAGAATTTGAAAAATAAAAAAAAAAAAGGCATTTTAAAACCAAATTTCAAAAAAAAAAAAAAATATTAGATTTTAAAGAATAACTTAAAAAAAAAAGTTTTGTTTTGTTTATGGCTAAATCCTTTTATTATTTATTTTATTTTCTTTAGCATCATTCTTTTTTTTTTAATTATTAAAGTGCATTGTATTGAAATGTTAAATTTGAAAAAAAGGGGATGTTATTCAATGGGAGATACCAATAATAAAAAAAAATTAATTTAATTTCTAATAAAATATTTATATTAAAATAATAAATTTAAAACCTTCCTTCGTCAATTTTTATTAGGAAAAAACTAGCCATGAATAAAATTTATTATGGTTAAATTTAATGGTTTCAAAGGGAAGGATAACAATTAAAATAAATATATATATATATATTGATGAAATAAATAATAACGTTTATGATATAATTTACCTAATTTTTTTGTGCCTTATTAAATTCGTATAGGTCGACTATTTTTATTTTAAAAAACATTCCTAAAATTCTTCTTTTGTTTTATCTTTAAAAATTATAAAAACTTAAATATATCACTGGGATCGTTCTTTGAAGATTTTTAAAAAATCTTTTTTATATCCGCTTTTTCTAAAAATATATGAAATTCATAACTGACTTTTTTTATCATTTTCGTTTTTGCTATAAAAGAATTTAACATAACTAGATTTAATGATTTTCTAAATCTTTTTTGACAAGTTATTATTTCTACAACACTTAATTCCATACACCATATAAATCATGTTTTATCAACATAACCATTATTTTTATTAAATTTCTTTAATAGTTCATTCCTTTAAAATATTTACACCATTGTTATTGTTGTTATTTTCTCTCTTTTTTCCTTCAGACTTATACCATAATAATAATGATGATGATGATGAATTAAAAAAAAGAAATAATACTATTTTATTAAATCCTCACAAAAGAAATTTAATTACAACCAGGCAATTAAACAATTTTAAATAATGTTATTTACTTACATATAGTATTTTGAAATATTGTTTATAAAATCTATTGTATTAATAATACTATAAAAATAGTTTAATATTAATTTGATATATATGAGATTAGATAAACAAAAAAAAAAAAAAAAATGATATAATAAAATAAATTAAAATCATAGATTCATTTTACTTTTTTATTATTTTTCATATTATATTTTATTTATAATGGTATATATGTCAAATATAATTATTATTAAATTAGCATTATAATTGTAATTAATCTCATCTCATGTAAAAAAAACCAAGACTCTATAAAATAATAAAAAAAATAATCCAAACTATTTTGACAAGTCAATTACATAAACCTCTTTCTTTGTTTAATGTTAATTCATATTGGTTCAATATCAAATAAATTAAATTCATTGCTGATTTTATTATGTTTTTTCTTGTTCCTCCAGTTGAATATTTTTTATTTTTTTTAGATTAAAAATATTAACAATGCTTCCTTTTATTTTACTTTTCCAGTATGCATTGAATGACGTTGAAAAGATTTTAAATAAATAAATTTTGCAGTAAATTTCCTTTCTTTACACTTTTAAAATGAATAAAATTGCTTTTCTTCTTTCATTCTGTTTTTTTTTTTTAAAAAAAAATTTTAATTTTTTAGTGAATTTTTTATTTATATATATTTCAAAATTATAATTTAAATTATTATATAAAAAAAAATAAAGGTTACTTTTTGAATTTGTATTTAAACGATTAAACTAGTGAAATCTATATTGTTGATAATATTTATAATATTTTGTAGGGGTTAAATTTATATATATAATGGATTTTTAGTTTATTTTTTCTATAATTTTAATATTGATTTAAAAATCTTTTTAATTATATTAAAATAAATAGTAATAATAATAAAATTATAATGAATTAATAATATTACATAAACTATTACTTAACATTACTATTCTTTAGTTAAAAAACCATTCAAAACATTTATACCTTTAATGACTAATAAAAAAAAATTATGGAATAAATAAAATAAGTAAATGTATATTATAAGGTTAATATAAATTTATTCATTATCTATTTAGAATACATAAATTGAATAATAATAGTATTAACTATATATAGGAAAGGTTATAATAATTTGAAACTTATCTATTGAATATATATCTTATTATATTTAAATATCAATACATTATTATTTATATACAATTTTAGAAAAAAAAATTTATTGCATATAAACCTTTTTTTTAATATTATTGTATTAATATATGCATCTGTTTAAAATAATATTTCAAGACACATTCAGATTTATTATCAAAATATACTGTTAAGTATAAATAAAAGTAAGTTGTTTTTTTTTTTCATTAAATTTTTGATAAAGTGATGGTTTTCTTTTTTTATTTTACTGTTGTCACAAAGAAAATATTTAAATAATACAATATAATAATTAAATATAATATTATTTGTAGTAATAATAATAATAATAGCAGATGTAGTAGTTGTATAATGATTATAGCTTCTTCCTATATGATTTATCTTTTTTATTAAATTTAATATTAATAAAAAGTGAATATATAATATATAATCATTATAATTATAATGAATGATAGAAACTAAAAAAAAAAATTAATTATAAGAAAAATGTAATGATTTCATCCATTTTGGGATATTTGACTTACGTGATAAATAAACATGGGAAAAATCAAATATTCTAATTAAAATCATTATCTGAAAGTGGACATTTTATTTTACTTAAAACAAGGAGTTTTACGATAATATATATATAATTATTGGATTTAGGAAAAGTTTTACTCTGTTTATTTTTTATATTCTGGAGTAAAAATATTATTATCTAAAATAATTTCTTTCAAAATGATGTAAACTCCATATATTATCTGATATGTTTTGAAAGTTATTATTATGCATATCTATTTTTCTTATATTGGGACTAATAAAGAGGTATATTTGTTAATTGATTATCGCTTATATCCATACTATCTAAGGTTTTCATATTTAATATATCATGGGGTAATTCTGTTAATTTTCTTTTCTAAAATTTATTTCTTTACTTTCAAAGGTGTAATCAATTGTATAATAGATAAAGGTTCATCAACATCAAGTTTTATTAACCGTGCTAATTCTTCTTTTTGGGCAGGGTATTTTACTAATAATTTATTATTAAAGTCATTATTATTAACAATTAAATTATATAAACTAGTTAATTTTTCTACTTCTTTTGGTATTTCTGTTATTTTATTATTACCAATATTTAAGCTATATAAAGCAGTTAAATTCCCTATTTCTTTTGGTAATTTGGTTAATTTATTTTCATCTAACGTAACCATGATAACTCAGTCAATCTTCCAATTTCTTTCGTTATTTCAATTAGTTCATTATTAGAAAGTGATAACTTTGTTAAATTATTTAAATTCCCAATTTCTTTTGGTAATTTAGTTATGTTATTATTATTAATCTGTAAACCTTTTAAATTTGTTAGATTTCCTATTTCTTCTGGCAATTCACTTAATTGGTTATTATCTAGACTCAATACTACTAAATTAGTTAAACTTTTGATTTGTTTTGATACTACGACCATTTTATTGTTTTTAAAATTCAAATCTTTTAAATTAGTAAAATTTCAATTTCTTCTGGTAGTTGATTATTTTCAAGATTTAATTTCGTTAATTTTGTTTGGTTTCCAATTTATTTTGGGATTTCAGCAATTTGGTTATAATGAAGATATAATTTTGTTCGTTTGGTAAGACTTTCTATTTTTTTTGGTAGTTCAGTTAATTTATTATCATCTAGAAAGAATTCTTTTAAATTTGTTAAATTTTCTATTTCCTCTGGTAATACTGTAATATGATTAATAGAAAGATATAAATTTGATAAATTTTTCATTTTCTTTATTTCTTTTGGTCATTTAGTTAATTCATTATGTATTAAATTTAATGCTATTAAATTCGAAAGTTTTCCTATTTTGTTTGATAATTCAGTTATTTGGTTAAATTTAAGATTTAAAAAAAGTCAAATTTGTAAGATTTTT
The DNA here is from genome assembly GCA_002104945.1 of Piromyces finnis. NCBI lineage: Eukaryota > Fungi > Neocallimastigomycota > Neocallimastigomycetes > Neocallimastigales > Neocallimastigaceae > Piromyces > Piromyces finnis. Next base: position 9,766 of record MCFH01000141.1, read on the forward strand.
CATTTCCTTTGGTATTTCTGTTAATTTGTTACATCCAAGGTTTAGAATCTCTAATCTGGTTAATTATAATATCCCTTTTGGAATATTTTCTAATTGAATTTCCTCTAGATTTAAGTTTGTTAAATTGTATAAACCTTTAATTTCTCCAGCGAATTTTATTGAATGATTACCTTTAATATTTAAATGATTTAAATTTCCTATTTCTTTTGGTAATTCCTTTAATCCATTATTAAAAAGATTTAAACATTTTAAATTAGATAAACACCCTATTTTTTCTGGTGATTTGGTTAAATGATTTAATTTATACATAAATAAAGATAATTTTTTTAAATTCATAATTTCTTTTGGAAATTCTATTATTTGATTTTCATTAATATTTAAAGTAGTTAAATGAATTAAATTTCCTATTTCTTTTGGTAATTTACAAAGCTGATTTTGGCAAAGGTTTAAACTAGTTAAACTAGTTAAATTTCCTATTTCTTTTGGTAATTTGTTTAATTCATTATGTTTAAGACTTATATTTGTTAATTTAATCAAGTTTCCTATCTCTTTTGGTATTTCATTAAGTCTATTATGGCTAACATTTAAATTGGTCAAATTTCCTATTTCTTTGGGTAGTTTTACAATCCATTTAGATTCAAGAGATAAATTTATCAAATTGATTAGATTTCCTATTTCTTTTGGTAATTCTATCAAATCATTATATTCAACAGTTAAATTTATTAAATTGGTCAAGTTTCCTATTTCTCTTGGTAATTCAGATATATAATTATGTTTAAGATTTAAATCGGTTAATTTTGTTAACCATTCTATTTCTTTGGGAAGTTCTATTGTATATACATTACTTATTTCTAATATATCCATATTAATAGCTTTCTCAAATAAAATAGAAAAAAATTTTTAATATTTTTCCTAATATTATTGTCAATATCTTGATAGACATATCGATTATTATTAATTACTAATTTTTTAAATTTTGAATAGTGAATTTTTTACATGGATTTTTTTTAATTCATCTATCATAATATTTATTGTTTCTGACTCATCTATTTTAATAGCTTCATCAGAAACCATTAATGATAATGAAATTGGATTTTTATTCCTTTCTACCATTTTTTAAATTTTTCTCTTATTTTAAACTATTTTCAATTAATTACTCTTTTTGTTATGTTTACTTATTATTATTTTTTATTTGTTATGAAAAAGATAGTAATATTTTCTTGTTTCTTATTGTTTTCTTTTATAATTTTTTTTTACTTTTTTATTTTACATTTTAAATGGTTAATAATTAATAAATTTAATATATAATATTGTTCTAAAAAAAAACTAATAATAAAAACTTTTCAAATTTTTATTAGAATAAAGCCACAAACTAAACTTTTTATATATTTGTTGTGATACTAAATAATAATAAAATGTTGTCCTAAATTTTACTATTATCAAAAAAGGATGTATTTACAAAATGAATAAATGTTAATATCTTACAATTTAAAATTGAAACTTGATTGATTTATATTTTTTTATAATTTTATAAATGAAATTAAATAAGTTTTTCCAATTATCTTTTGAGTTAAATTATAATTTATTGAACAGCTTTATAAATTTTGAATTTCCTTAAAATTCACTAATACTAAAAAATAAATATATTAGAAAAGGTTATTAGATAATTCAAAAGATTCATGTTTATATTAAAATATAAATATATATCAATTAATATAATGTACTAAGAATATCATTAACTATCAAAATAGTTAGAGAAAGTCAATATTTTAAAAATTTAAATTCAAAGCTTTGCAACTTAAAAATGACAGAGATAGTAAATTTAATTTCATCAATATTTATATTCTTCAAAAGTTGTAATATATATTAATCATTAACTATATCAATAATTTAAATAAAGATTCTAAATTACATCTATATTGTTATGAAAAAATGTTGCATCTTAATAATTTTTAATTACTATATTACTTTATTTTTTAAATATTTTAAGCACTATCTTATATAATGTATTTTCAACAAAAAATAAAAAAAAATAATATTTTATTTAATTTTTAGTACAAAATTGAATAAAATAGTATTTTTTTAATTGAAATTGAAAAAAATATAGCTCTTACACCTTTCTTTTTAGAATAGTGTAAATATTAATTTTATCCTATTTCCCTAATAATTAATGCTACTAATGTCGATAATAAAAATAAATTAAAAATGTTATTGGTTGAAGAAATATATTTATAAATGTAATCCTACTAATCTTTGAAAATATTAAAAATTGAATTTTTATTTTTTTTAACTTAGCCACCAATAAATTTTTATTATAATATTTTTATTTTACTGTTAATCTATAGTGAATTTAAATTTAAAAAAAAAAAAAAGGTAAAAGTTTAAGTATAATTTAAATTGAACAAAGTTTAACTATTAATTGATTTATTTAAAAGATAAAAATGAAACATATTCTCTATTGATTTACCTATTTGTTTATTTGGTATTTATTTATTAAATTATTTATTGTGTATTTTATTATTTTGAATTTGAATAAAATAAAACTTAAGTATAGAATTATTATAGAATTATTAAAAATTAAACATTTACCTATTTATTAAACAGAGGAAATTATATATATATATTTATATTACTATTTTTTATTATTATCATTCAATAGATAATCTTAATCAAACTTAGTGTTACTAAGTTGAATATTATAGCAATTATCATATTAAGCATTAATATATTAATACCTTATTATTATATTAATAATATAACTATTAATGATACTCAAATGCACAGTTTAAATTGTTTAAGATATTGGTCGTTAATATTAAAGTAAATAATAAAAATAATATAAATAAATTATGTATTTAAAATTATACTTTGCTATTTAAGGTAGTAAAGTTCAATTTAATCGAAATAAATAGTTAGTAAATATGTATAATAAATAAATATTATAATTTATTAAATAACATTATATCAAATTAAATTCATATTTTTTAAAAATTTAAAGTAATAACAACGAACTATAAATGTAAATAATCTTTTACTTAACATTACCATTTTTTTAATTGAAGACTATTCAATATATTTATATCTTTAAATCCATTAAAATATTTATCACGATTAGTAATTTAATAATATTTACATATGTAAATTTAGCCTACATAGTATTATAAATATTATCAACAAAATAGATTCCATTAGTTTAATCATTTATGATAAATAAGTTTTTAAAAAGTAAAAGTACAATTTCAAAAAGAAGCATTTGTTTAATTTTATTTTTTTTCCTTCATTCCTACAATGAAAATGAAAATTTTCCATCACCAGCAATGAACGTTGAATTATTTTTTTTTTTTTTTGTGAATTTGCAAAATTCATATTTAAAGTATTTTTATTAGTATCAACTTTTAACCCTTCCTTTTTTAATAATAAAAAAAGAAGAAAAGTTTTTTAATTTTTTTGAAATTTTTCTTTCTTTTATATTAAAATATTTTTAATGTGGTTCATTAAACTATTGACCAATAATATTCATTCATTTTAAATTATTTTTAAAAATTAGAAATTTTTTTAAAAATTTATTCCATTTTTTAATTAAAATTGATCTTAAATTCTTCAATTTAATTTCCAATATTTTATTATATTATGACATATATTATAAATGAATTACATATATTATAATAAACATTATTATATATACGCCATTGATTATTTTAAATTAAAATTAAAAATAAATAAATAAAAAAGAATTTCTCTTTTTTTTATTTTTTTTTTTTTAATTTTTTTTTAAATATTAAAAAGAAAAGGCTAGTTGTCAGCTTGATAGTCATAAAGGTAAGTATTCTATTATTATTTAATTTTTTAAAAAAAGAGGAAGGAATATAAAAAAAAGATGATAAAAAAGAAAGTTTTCAGAGTATAAAACCTATTTAATTAGGAAATGGATTATAATCTTTGTTACTGCTTTTTATTATTTATTATAAACATAGAGGGAAATGAGGGTTTATCATAAACCTTGCTAGAAATATTTAAATAATTATTGCTTAATTGAAATAAAAAAACCTATTATTATATAATTTTAAAAAGATGTTGCATTTATACTTTGAAAAGAAAGATTTATAACCAATTGTGAAATTAAAAGAACCAACCACAAAGATGGTTCAATTAAGTTTCTAATAATAGTTTTTTTTTTTTTTTTATTTTTTATAAAAATTGATATCTATATGATAATAATTAAAAGGAATTAAAATAAATAGTGGAATATGAAACTTTTATTTTACTATATTTAAGTAAAAGATAATAAAGTCAGTGTATAATATGAAACTTTTATTTTACTATATTTAAGTAAAAGATAATAAAGTCAGTGTATAATATGAATGATATAAAAAATCAACAAAGTAAAAGTTATTTTATTACATATTAAAAAAAGAGTGAATATTAAAAAAAATATTAGTAATAAAAGTAAATAAAAAGAATTTAGTTTAAAAATATTATAGAAATATCAGTAGAATAGAAAAAATAAACTAAAATAAAAAGATAATAATAATTATAAAAATATATTATAAAAATATAAATATATATTAATATAAATAAAAAAAAAGAAATACTTGTGATATATATATATTTATTATATAATAATAATAATAATAATAAATACAAATAATATTTAATTAGCAAATATAATAATATTACATATCTTATTATTAGTATAAATGGTAAATAAAATTATGCTAAATTTCATATTAGATTATATAGGATATAAAATAGAAAATAAGGATATTAATTTTTTTAATAGATAGTATTTTATTTAAATTTGATATATAATTATTACTAATTCATTAATTATTTTATTAATATTGTAAATGTTGAAGGGATATTATTGATTAATTATTTTTTAAAAATGAAAGTTAGAATTTTTAAAATAATAATTAATATTTTATTAAAAATGATGATGAAAAAAAAAAAAAAGGGGGGAAGCAAAGAATAAAAGATGCTTTGTATATAAAACTAATATTTATAAACACATCTATTAATATTAAACTTAAATGTATATAATTGAAGATAGAAAATATGACTTTATTCATATAAACCATAATTTGTATATTTATTTAAAAAAAACATTATCAAGCAGAAATATTCATAAAATATAAATAAATATGGATATTATATATATAAAGATATCAACATTATTTAATCTTATATACTCAAAATATCATTACCATAAACACAGCTTTGTTTTTAATAAAATGATATTTAATGAAAAATCAATAAAAACATTATGAATAATAAAAATATACTATATATATTATTAAAATTTATTTTATGAATAGATATTTATTATTATCTTTCATATTTAATTTTAAAAATGATTTAATGCATAATTTTAAAAAATGAGAAAAAACTTCTTTGAACAAAGATCATATAAACATTTGTAATAAAAAATACACATTACAATCTCATAATCAGTTTTATGATTAAATAAAATTTATATTATAATGATTCATATGTTTATATATATTATTTACTAAGAAAATAAATCATGAAAATGTTGTTAATGAAACTTTTTATTAAAATGATATAAAAAGTAGAATTAGTTATAATTAAAAGGAGAATTTTAACAAAAAGTTGTTTCTTATTAAATTAATAAGAAAAATAACATGAAAAAATTGAAAAGTCAGTGTTTAAAGAGAAAGAAACTATTGGTAATAATAAATTACTTTTAAGATAGTAAAATTAGTTTATTAATACACATTTTTTTAAATTTTTGAAAGATGAATATATAAATCGATAGCTTTAAATATTAATAAGAAATTGAAATTAATAAAAGGAACTGATTATTTAACTCACTTAACTATATTAAATTGAAAAGATATATTTAACATATTTAACTATATTAAATTACAAAAATATATTTTATTAATTTAATATTATTTACTGAATGTAATACTATTTTTTTTTAAGTAAAATAATATGCAATACCTTTAATCAATTATTTTCATATTTTTTTTTATTGTTGAATATAAATATTCCAATTGAAAATAAGTTGAAATATTTAAGAATAATAATGTTAAATGATTTTTATATAATTACATTTATTATAAAAAGAATGTAAGAATATTTATAAATATAGAGTTTATTTATTTATTATTACTGAAACACTGAAACATCTGATTTATCATAAATTTTTTAGTATCATATATATATAAAATTAAATTATTTAAATATTATAAAAATTATTTGTAAATTGATAGTTAATAAAATTAGCCACAGTATTATTATAGGAGAAAATATAATTTGTATTTTTAGTTACAAAGTTCTCGTTTTATTCATAAGAATAAAAATAATATATAAATTTTATTTTAAACCAAAAAAACATTTTCAATTCATATTGTAAGGTTATTATAACTATTCTCTTAATTATATTATTTAAAAAAGGAAACAACATTCTTAAAGTGTTAATTAGAAGAAGAAGCATTTAATAAAATAATAATTCTATAGGTTATATAATTTGTGTTTTATATAATATTATTGATATATGTAATCTATATGATATTTAAATATATAAATTGCAAAAGATATACATAAAATCAAGAAGAAGGTGTAATGAATGAAATTTTGGTTTTAATTATAATTCAATTTTTATATATAAAAATATATTTTTTATTTATTATAATTATTTTTATAATTAATTTTTTAAAATTTAATTATTAATATATAATTTATCTTTCATCTGTAATTACATCTATTCTATTGAAGGTTGACTACATAATAAAACAATTTATTTTACTATTACGACTTATGACATTTATGATATAATATAATAACTATTATTCATATATGTCAAGACTATTTCTACCTATGTATTATAAATAGATACTATTAAATAATATAATGGCATTTTATTTTTTATAGGTATTAATAAATAAATAATCTCTAATCCCTTTTCTAAACATTTCTATTTAATACATTATATATATAAACAGATTATATTTGAGGTAGAACATTGCACTACCCATTGATTTAGTATTATATATTCATACCAAATGATTAAGATTATAACTAAACTTATTTGAACTTATTATTTATATATTAATAATAATAATGAGATTAAAATACTTTTTTTTTAAATTATTATTTAAAATGAAAAAAGAAATTGAAAAACTATAAGATTGATTTAATACATTCTGGAATGTATATTTTATGCGATAAATAAACATGAGAGATGTCAAATATTTTGATTAAATCATTATTTGTTAGTGGATATTTCATTTTACTTATATTAAGAAGGATGGTGATGACAGTTATAAAATTATCCGATCTTAGGACAGGTTCTATTCTGTTAATTTTTACGGTTGGATCTAATTTAATTTTTTTTAATTGGGAAGAAAAAATATTACTATCCAAAATAACTTCTTCTAAATTATGTAAACTCCATATATTGTTTGATATCGTTTGGAAATTATTATTATGCATATCTAGTCTTTTTAAACTAATACCAAGTGGAGGCAAATCTGTTAATTGATTATTACTTATATCCATATTCTCTGAATATTTCATATTAATTATATCATAGGGTAATTCAGTTAATTTTCTCTTTCTTAAATTTATTTCTTTACTTTCTAAAAGTATATCCATATTGTGTAATGGATAAAGATGCATCAACCTCTAACCTAAGTAATCCAGCTAGTTTTACAATTTCTTTTGGTAATTTTGTTATTTTATTATTAGTAAGATATAAACTACGTAAATCAGATAAATTTCCTATTTCTATTGGTAGCTCTATTAAATTATTAAAATTTAATTCTAAATTGGCTAATTTAGTCAAATTTCCTATTTCTTTTGGTAATTCACTTAATTTATTATAAGATAATAATAAATTATATAAATTAGTTAAACTTCCTATTTCTTTTGGTAATTCTGTTAAATTATTATTATTTAGTTCAAAGTATCTTAGATTGATTAAATTTCCTATTTCTTTAGGTAGTTTGATAATACGATTGTACTTAATAGATAATTTCGTTAAGTTTACTAAATTTCCTATTTCTTTTGGCAATTCTATTAATTTATTATTAAAAAGCTTCAAACATTTTAAATTAGTTAAATTTCCTATTTCTTTTGGCAATTTAATTATTTGGTTATGTTTAAGTTTTAAAATTGTTAATTCTTTTAAATTTCCAATTTCTTTTGGTAATTCAGTTATTTGATTTTGACAAAGATTTAAGCTAGTTAAAAGTGTTAAATCGCCTATCTCTTTTGGTAATTTACTAATTCTATTATCATTAAGATTCAATATAGTTAAACGAGTTAAATATTTATTTCTTTAGGTAATTTTGTTAATTATTATACGATAGAAGCAAATTATATAAATTGGTTAAATTTCCTATCTCGTTTGGTAATTCTGTTAAATTGTTATAATTAAGTTCTAAATATCTTAGATTGATTAAATTTCCAATTTCTTTTGGTAATCTGATTAAATTATTATATTCAATGGACAAGTTCGTTAAGTTTATTAGATTTCCTATTTCTTTTGGCAATTCTATTAATTTATTATTAAAAGTTTCAAACATTCTAGATTAGTTAAATTTCCTATTTCTTTTGGCAATTTAATTATTTGGTTATGTTTAAGCTTTAAAATTGATAATTTTTTTAAATTTCCAATTTCTTTTGGTAATTCGGTTATTTGATTTTGACAAAGATTTAAACTGGTTAAAAGTGTTAAATTTCCTATTTCTTTTGGTAATTTACTTATTCTATTATCATTAAGATTTAAACTAGTCAAAAGTGTTAAATTTCCTATTTCTTTTGGTATTTTATTTAATTTATTATAAACAAGACTTAAATTTGTTAATTTAGTTAAATTTCCTATTTCTCTTGGTAGTTCTGTTAAATTATTACGTTCAAGAATTAAATTCACTAAATTAGTTAAATTTCCTATTTCTTTTGGTAATTCAGATGTATTATTGTGTTTAAGATTCAACTCAGTTAATCTGGTTAAACATCCTATTTCTTTTGGAAATTCTATTGTATATATATCATGAATCTCTAATATATTCATATTAATAGCTTTTCCAAATAAAATAGAAAGAAGATTTTTAATTTTTTCTTTCCTATTATTATCAACATTAAGATGCTTATATCGCTCATTATTTATTATTAGTTTTTTTAGATTTTGAAAGGTGAATTCTCTCACATGAATTTCTTTTAATTTATCAATCATAATATCTATTATTTCAGATTCATATATTTTTATATCTTCATCCGAAATTATTTTTGTTGAATATTTGAATTTTCTCTTTTAATAGTTTATTTAAAGTGTTACTTCCCATTATTATAACTATTCACTATTTTTATATATTTATAGTCATAGTCCTTTTTTTACAATACTATTATTATATTATTATTTTCTATAATATATCTTTTACTTTATTCAATATTTCATATTTTATTTAAACACTTTATTATTATAATATTACTTTTACTATTTTCCTATTTTATTATTTTCCAAAGTAAAATAATATTTTTTTTTGTTTAGCTTTATTTTTTCTTTTTTTATTTTTTTTTGACTTCATATATTTTATATTTTAGTGGTTGGTTGTTTATAAATTTAATATATTGTAGAGTCAATTAAATTTTATATTTATATACAATAATAAAAATTAGTGATATAAAAAAAATTCATTTTACCTAAAACTCTTATCAAATTTGATTTGTATTAAATTTTATTTTCATTCAAGCCACTAGTTATATTTATAAAAATATTTTAATTCACTAATTGTAGTTTAATAACCAATTGTTCTTTATGTTAGAATAAAAATAGCTAAAGTTCTTTACTCTTTGATTTAATTTTAAAATTGCTTTATTTTCATTTTAGAATAATCAATTAATTATTTTATAATGCTTATTTTACTTATAATACTTTTCAGTACATTTATATTTTCATCTGATATACAATATAGAGTAAAAAGAACATGTATAAAAATTATATTTTGATATTGTGTAGTTGTTTTAAAATCTTTTTATATTTTTAATATTCTTTTTAAATTTTCTTATGTCATATAAAATGTAACATTTAAACAAAGAAAATATAAAAAAATGATTGTTTATTGAAAGAAAAAAAAACATAAAAATGTACTTTAATTACAATTAAAAATTTAAATAGTAAACATAAAATTTCATAATAAAAGGATAACATGTATTTTGAATAAATATAATACAATAATACATAGTTGCTTTAAAAATAATAATGAATTAATGAACAACTATTTTGTATAGTTTATCATGACAATTTTTAAATAAAAAGTAATGATAACAGTGATGGTATATCTTTAATAAAAAAAAGTGTAATAATAACTACAAATATTTTATTATCAAATTTTCAATATATAAAGTATAAACTTTGATTGTTTTACCTATATAAATGAATTATTATTTTTTTTCTTTCAAATTTTATTTAATACTATTCATATTGTTATATGTTATATTATTGTATAGTTTATTTCAAATAGAATAATGAATAATCGATATAAAATTTAGTTATATTTAAAAATATACTTTTTCTCTATTTGCTAAATCCAAAACAAATTTCAGTACAAACTTCAAAAATTAAAATAATACAATGATGCATTAAAAAAAATATTAAAATTATATTGTAGTAGTTTTTGGTTTAATAAAACTCTTATAATTTCAATTCATTTTAATAAATATTAATGCCTGATTATTATTATTATTATTATATCTATCATTATTAGATCGTATTAACTTGAATATTTATATATTTATACGGTTAAATAAAATGTTATTAATCATTAATCAAGAAATAATAACTATTTTTTAAAATAAAATTTTTGCACTTTAACAATTAAATATGATAATATGTAATATACCAAATGATTATTTTCCAATATAGGATTATTATTTAATATTTATAATTTATATTTATTTTTTATATTATTGTAATCAATAGATTTTCTCTTTTTTATTTATTATTTTATTATATATATTTATTATATATTTACTATATATATTTATAGTATACCTTTTTACGCTTTTATTAATATAGTTTACTATCCTTATTATATTTACAATATGAACCTATTAAAATTGTATATTCCAAATTTTATATAGATTCATTTATTAAATTATATATATAAATATCATTTTATAATTTTTGTTTTATTACAGTATTTCACATCAATCATGAATATATTAAAGGCATTTCAAAATTTTAAAAGTCATTACACATACACATTCTGAAGAGATTACTTTTTAGATTTTCATTATTTCATAAACTTTTATTTAATATTATTTTTGCTAATAAAATACGTTGTTTATAACGGCAGTGCTAATTCATCATCTTCAGTTTATCACATTGTATAGTATTTTAAAAATAAAAATAAAAATATATTAATATTTAATAAATGAAATAAAATATTTTCAGGTACATTAATTGTAAAATACTTTACTTTTTACTTGATGAATACAATGAATAAAGGTTTTTTATAAATTAAATTCAAAGTATCAAAGTCCACTTTTTTAAAGTTAAAGAGAAAAAAGGAAAAAAAAGTCTCTTTTAAAAGTAAAGTAAAAAAAAATTAATTTTTAATGATGATGCAATAATTAAAAAAATTAATTCAACATTTTGATCATGTATGGTTTTAAATAAAAAAATTTTGAATTTTTTGAATTTCAAGAAATCACTTTATTTTTTTAAAAAAAAAAGTTGAAAAGTGGGACTTTTTCTTATTTTTTAAATAACAAGGCAATTTTTCATTAAAGGTAAAGGTAAATAAAATAAAATGAATACATTTATAAATAACTAGTTCAACTGAATAAAATGAAGGAAAACAAACAAACATGAATTTTATTAATAAATTATTATTAAATAGAATAAAAGTAGGTTACTTTTTGGTTTCATTTTTTAACGTATCAAAATTCTTTTTTATTTCATTACTATAAATACAATATTTAAAGAAAATTAAAGATAAATAATACGTATAATATTTAAAAATTAAAAAGAAAAATATTATTTGTAGTAATAATAAAAACTAATATCACTTGGTTTATATTTGTTAGTCAAACAAACCTATATACCTTTATAGAAATATTAACTTAATATAGATATTTTTTATTTAGGTAATTGATTGAATATATATTGATAAGATTTCGAATTTTGATGTATTGAAAATCAATCATATACAAATACCGGTTAATGTTCAAATGTTATATTAATAATGTAACAATAGAAATAAATTACCTAGTATTAAAATAATTTAGCCGAAATATTATTATAACATATAAATACTTACTAAAATGATATTGTTTATTTTTAAACTATAATATTATGATATTAATGATTAAATATTTCAATAACTAATTGAATATAAGTTATGAGGTATTTTAAGATAAGATAACAGTGAACATTAAAGTATAAAAATAATAACTTTTAGCTTTTAAAAAGAATTCAAGTGAAGAACTTCAAAATTTAAAAATGATAATTAATATAATATATTCATTTTTATTTTTTATTTTATAAATACTTATTTTGTATGGAAATCATAAATTTATTAATACTTCAATACTATTATAATAAATATAAATATAATTATAGATTCAAAATTTAATAAATTTACATAAAATATATTATTTTATTTTTAGCCTTAAATATAATTCTATATAATAATTGAAATGGTTATAACTCTTACATAACTATTGCACTATTGTTGAAATTTAATGAAAAAGCAGTAAAAATGATTTAAAATAGTTTTTAAAAGTTAAATTTAGAAATTATTATTTTTATAAATTAATTTATTATTTACATTGATATTTTCTTAATTGGAGAATAAAATTATGTAATTAGAATAATTATTGTAAATAATTTTGCATATATATAGTTATTTACAAAATAAGTTATAAATAAAAGATTTCTAAATATATGTTAATTTATTTAATAAAATAATATTTTAAAACAAAACAATTCTATTGCTATTTCCTTTATAAAAAATGGTTAAAATGTAATGAATTTATATTTCAAAATATATTATTTAAAAAATATAATTCGATGAAAAAAAAATAATATGGAAAGGTTCAAGATATAAAAATGAAGAAAATTTAAAGAAGAGTATATTTGAAATTAAAAACATTATGGATACCAATTTATAAATGAATATTTATATATTCAATTACAAATATTTATATTAAAAAGTTTTATATATAAATTAAAAGAAAGAAAATATTTTGTGATATAACCATTAATAAAAAAAGAAATAAAAAAAATATAAGATACATATATCATATTGTTAATTAAAAATATAATGAGGATTGTATATTTATTGTGACAGTAATATATTAAAAAATTAATGTAACATTTGAAAATTTTACACATCATTAGAAAAAGATAGATTTGATGAATAAAATTTATTTAACAAACAAGAATAAAGGTATAAATACTTTAAAGCATTTCAAAATTATATTAAAATATAAATATTACTATGTTAATAAAATAAAATTCATTTAGGTTTGTTGAAATAAAGACTGTTTATTATAAGAAATTATTAAATCTTATCAATTTATTTTCTTGTATAGAAAAAATTGAAATTGAAAATCAATCAATAAAAAATAATTATGTTAGTCTAAGAAATAATTCATTTAATAAAATATTAATAGATTTAAAGTCAAAAGAAGAAAAAAATGACAACAGATAAAAGTAAAAATAATTTAATACAAAAAGAAATAGTAAAAACAATAATAAAAATTAGTAATAATATAAAAGAAAATAAAAATGTTAAAATTGATTATTTTAATAATCTTAAAAATGATAAAGTTACTAAGATATAATAGGAATTCATTATATATCATTAAATATATATCAGGTATTTAAAATAAATAATAAAAATTATATTCAATTAAAGAGAAATTTCCAAATAAAATCGAAAATTAATTATTTAAATTTTATGATTTATATTATATTTAACTTTATGAATTTAAAAATTGAAATATAAGAATATATAACTAATTTAAATTACTTATATATACATAAATATAATTTCAAATGTATATTAAAGATATAAAGATACCTGAAAAAGAAAACCAAAAAATGTTAAATAGAAATGAAATAAATGAAATATATGAAAACAGAATAAATAATAAACTATGAATATAATAACATATATATTTAATTTTTTCTAATACTTATTTATTTTGTTATACATATTTTTATATACATAATATAATATAAAGTCAGAAATTCAATATTTAAAATAAAAAATTCAAAAATGAAATAATAATTATATATATATTGTATTATAATTAATATCAAAAAAGTAGATGTAAAAGAAATTTAATAAATGAATCTATAATAAAATTTGGAATATACAATTTTAATAGGTTCATATTGTAAATATAATAAGGATAGTAAACTATATTAATAAAAGCGTAAAAAGGTATACTATAAATATATATAGTAAATATATATAATAAATATATATAATAAAAATAATAAAATAAAAAAAGAGAAAATCTATTGATTACAATAATATAAAAAAAATAAATGATAAATTATAAATATTAAATAATAATCCTATATTGAAAATAATCATTTGGTATATTACATATTATCATATTTAATTGTTAAAGTGCAAAAATTTTATTTTAAAAAATAGTTATTATTTCTTGATTAATGATTAATAACATTTTATTTAACCGTATAAATATATAAATATTCAAGTTAATACGATCTAATAATGATAGATATAATAATAATAATAATAATCAGGCATTAAATATTTATTAAAATGAATTGAAATTATAAGAGTTTTATTAAACCAAAAAACTACTACAATATAATTTTTAATATTTTTTTTAATGCATCATTGTATTATTTTAATTTTTGAAGTTTGTACTGAAATATGTTTTGGATTTAGCAAATAGAGAAAAAGTATAACTTTTAAATATAACTAAATTTTATATCGATTATTCATTATTCTATTTGAAATAAAACTATACAATAATATAACATATAACAATATGAATAATAATATAAATAAAATTTGAAAGAAAAATAATAATTCATTTATATTAAATAATATATATACTATTTAATTTGAATGGTAAAACTTAGTAATATGAAATTTAAAAAATAGTTAACTATATAATTATGCTAACATTTCATTTAACATTAATATAATTTATATTTTTATAATTATTATTATCTTTTTATTTTAGTTTATTTTTTCTATTCTACTGATATTTCTATAATATTTTTAAACTAAATTCTTTTTTATTTACTTTATTACTAATATTTTTTTTTATATTCACTCTTTTTTTAATATGTAATAAAATAACTTTTACTTTGTTGATTTTTATATCATTCATATTATCACTGACTTTATTATCTTTTACTTAAATATAGTAAAATAAAAGTTTCATATTCCACTATTTATTTAATTCCTTTTAATTATTATCATATAGATATCAATTTTTATAAAAATAAAAAAAAAAAAAAACTATTATTAGAAACTTAATTGAACCATCTTTGTGGTTGGTTCTTTTAATTTCACAATTGGTTATAAATCTTTCTTTTCAAAGTATAAATGCAACATCTTTTTAAAATTATATAATAATAGGTTTTTTTTATTTCAATTAAGCAATAATTATTTAAATATTCCTAGCAAGGTTTATGATAAACCCTCATTTCCCTCTATGTTTATAATAAATAATAAAAAGCAGTAACAAAGATTATAATCCATTTCATATTAAATAGGTTTTATACTCTGAAACTTTCTTTTTTATCATCTTTTTTTTTATTCTTCCTCTTTTTTTAAAAATTAAATAATAATAGAATACTTACCTTTATGACTATCAAGCTGACAACTAGCCTTTTCTTTTAATATTTAAAAAAATTAAAAAAAAAAAAATAAAAAAAAGAGAAATTCTTTTTTATTTATTTATTTTTAATTTTAATTTAAAATAATCAATGGCGTATATATAATAAGTTTATTATAATATATGTAATTCATTTATAATATATGTCATAACATAATAAATATTGGAAATTAAATTGAAGAATTTAAGATCAATTTTAATTAAAAAATGGAATAAATTTTTAAAAAAATTTCTAATTTTTAAAAATAATTTAAAATGAATGAATATTATGGTCAATAGTTTAATGAACCACATTAAAAATATTTTAATATAAAAGAAAGAAAAATTTCAAAAAAATTTTAAAAAACTTTTCTTCTTTTTTTTATAAAAATTTTAAAATGAAACGGGTTAAAGTAATTATTACCTTTAAAATTAGAATTATTAATGTTTTCATTCAACTAATTCCAATTTTATATTTAATATTTTTTTTAGGATATCTTTTTTTCTATATCAATTTTAAATAAATGTGAATCAAAATATATCAATTTGTATTAATTTTTGATAATTCTGAATGAAAAAAATATTCCTTTAAGTTTAAGCATTTCTATTAAATAGATACATTTTAATATTTTATATATATGTTATATTAATGCATAAAATCATTAGTAAACTTTTTAAATATTTCATCAACCTAAAAAAAATTAATAAAATATATAATATATAAAATGCTTTATTTTTACTTTTTTTAATAATTATAATAAAATAAAAATAATATTTTGTTATAATAATATATTTTTTAACAAAAATATTAAATAAATTTTTTAGATATTCCACGATTTAAAATATAAAAATAATTTAGGTAATAAATTAAATAAAAACAAGAAAAGAAATAATAATCAAACAAAAATTTTATCAATATATTTTTTCTAACCAAATACAATAATACATTTTTACACAATAAATGAAATTAATTTAATATAAAAAATAACTTCAAATTAATAAATAATACTTTCATTAATTAAACCATATCACAATATTCATAATATTACAACAAATTAATGAGTAAAAAAAATATTTTATAATATTAAGAAAATTTTAAAAAAAATTCCTGTTCTATTAATTTCTTTTAAAATAATAAAAAAATTTAGATTAAAATAATAATAATGATTTAGAACTTTGCTTATAATTTATAGAAGCACAAAAAGTTTAAAAAAAAAAAAATTTTAAATTGATTTATGAAATGTAATTTAAAAATAAAAATTTTAATCAAATTTAAATCATAAAATTATAATATATTGAAATATTTTGAAAAATATATATAAAGCATATTATAGTACGTTTTTCAAAAATATGCTAACATATTATAAATAATAATATTCATAAAATATAATTAAATAATAATTAAGATAATAATAGTATTTTATTTTATAAAAAAAAGTGGAATTCTTTTAATTTAATTATTAAAAAAATTTTTTTCTCATCTTACTGTAATAAATATTTAGATTGTTATTATAAAGTGTTAAAAAATTCAAATGTATTATTCAGTTTTTTGACAATAAGTAAATATCAAAATTGATTTATTGTTTAAGATAA
>MCFH01000142.1:0-27040 GCA_002104945.1 Piromyces finnis
AGTAACTTTTTATAAATTTTTTATTTATTTAATAATAATATAAATGATATTATAAGTAACTATATAATTAAGATTATAACTATAATCTTTACAAAGAATTAAAATCGAATTCAATTCATTCTCTTTTATATTCTTTGTTCAGATTATTAAATTGATATTAATAAGAATAAAGTATTACATATAATATATTAGTAATATAATTAAATAAGTAATAAGATTGTTTGTTTGTTTGTTTGTTTTTGTCATGACATAAAATAAAATAAACATATGATTAATCATTTAAACAGTTGATCCTAATTAGTAATTATAAAACTATTCAATTAATAATTCATCATTATTAATTGATATTACCATAACATATTTGTTATAACTAAATAATTATTATTTTCAAAATTATTTCTAATAAAACTTGCCGTTAACCTATTTTATAATAATTAAGATTATTTAATTTATAGGTATTAACTGTTACACCTAAATGGGTCTAGTTCTATTTTAGTAACAATCGTTATCATTAATTAAATTAATATAACTAAAATTCCTATTGATATATTTTTAATTTCATCAAGTCATAAGAAATATTTATGATCCATACTTGATATCATATTGATTTTAATTTACCTAATAAAATCTTTAAATGATCATAACTTCCTTAAATGATCAGTTAGAAGGACCGCGATTGTACCAAATTGTAGCTTTCTTCCTAAGCTTTCCAATAAACCTAGTTTCATCACCGTAGTACTTAAGCCGTAGCGATCGTTTTTGGCGAGTTACACCTTATTTCGTACTTGCTTATTTTTGGTTAAGGGTTATAGTATATTGATATTAAATTTTTGAAATCATAACCCTTTCACTGAATCAAAATTTAAAAGGTGACTTTTAAAAGTGTTTTAAAATAATTATTGAAATTATTTAATTATAATTATTATGTTTAATTAATTATAGATATTATCTGAATTTGTTTTAAATCCAGTTAATATCTTCACAACGCCCTCCCTAGGAATTCGTATTCCAGACGAATTCTATGAACTGGAGCGAAAAGTAAAAATTTTTGATTTTTAAAAAAAATTTTTTCGAGAGGAAGTAATAATTTCAAAAGGTCACTTGCCATTGTGAGAATTTTGAAATTTCACTTTTTGAAAAATTTTCTTGTAGGTAAAATTTTAATAATAAAATTGATACTGAGATTTTGAATATGAAAATAAAAATAAAAAATAATAAAGTTTTAATATGATAATTGAAAAATATTCGGTGTAAAAATTTTTGAAATGTTGAAATTTCAAAATTTTGTGATGAGTTAAATTTCGAAATTTAGTTGTTATAAAAATATTTTGTAAATGGTGTAAAAGTTATTTTAAGAGAATTATTGACTTATTAATATTATTTTAATTAATTATATGCTATAGAAGCATAATGTCGTCCACTTTTTAAATATTTTT
Organism: Piromyces finnis; assembly: GCA_002104945.1. NCBI lineage: Eukaryota > Fungi > Neocallimastigomycota > Neocallimastigomycetes > Neocallimastigales > Neocallimastigaceae > Piromyces > Piromyces finnis. The sequence goes on from MCFH01000142.1 coordinate 1,437, forward strand.
GATAAATGTATTGATTACGTGGATTGTCTTCTACTTCACTTGCTGGTACCCAATTATAAGCGGAACGGTATTTGTATCGAATTTTATATTCATATCGTTGTTGTTTATAATTTGTACGGAATCCAGATATTTCCACTATATCTTTTATTGATTCTGGATCCGCAGTTCTATTTAAAAATTCTTTTGGAGTTGATCTATAAGGTTCCAACTCAGATACATGAAATATTGGATAGTGTTTGGGAAAGGTGATTTTTTGATATCGATTTCATAATTGTTATTTCTCAAAACTTGAGTTATTTTATATGGACCATATTTACAAGGAGCTAATTTGGAACTATTTTCAATATTTAGAGAAGGTGGGGCTTGAATCCAAACTAAATCATCAATTTTAAATTTTGGAGCTTCTAAACGACTTTTATCCACTCTTCTTTTATACAACTCTTTGGAGCGTAGTAACACTTCTTTTATGTGGTTGAATGCATCATTAACGTTTTGAACTAGTTTATGATTAATATTACATTGTGGTAATAGGGTCATTTCATCCATCGGAGGGTGGAAACCATAATTAATGAAGAATGGTGTTTCTTTGGTTGATTCATTAACAGCGTTGTTATAGGCGAATTCTGCAAGTGGAAGCCAATCAACCCAGTCGTCATGATAGAAAGACTTGGAATAACATCTAAGATACTGTTCAATAAAAGAATTTGACCTCTCGACCTGTCCAACAGTTTCATGGTGGTCAGTAGTAGCTATTCTTGGATGAATATATAATAAATCCAAAAATTCGAGCCAAACATCACTTGTAAATTGTGAGCCTCTATCAGTATATAGGTCATAAGGGAGACCATGTAAACGATATACATTGTTCAAAAAAGCTTTTGCAGTTTGTGCTGCGTTTGGAACTTGTTTAAACGGCACTAAGTGAATCATTTTAGAAAAGCGGTCAACCACTACCATAATTACGGTGTACCCTTTAGACTCAGGAAGGCCACAAAGAAAGTCAATTTCTATAGATTTCCATGGACGTTCTGGAGTATCTAAAGGTTGTAATTTTCCATATTTCCGATGTCTAGTTACTTTATTTCTTGTGCATGTCTCACAAGAATTAACAAATTTAGTGACATCATCCTTAATTTTAGGCCACCAAAAATTTCGAGTTATCAATTCTAAAGTCCTTTTATACCAAGATGTCCAGCAGAGGGTTGTTCATGATATTTCATAAGAACATCTAAACGTAGTTTCTCAGGGATATAAACTAAGTTATTATATAAAATAAGATTATTTTTTAATTCAAACTTGTTCATTTTCCTAAATGGTCTATAAGCCTTTTGGTCATTATGTGGGCTGAATATAGCATAATATCCTTAGCAGTTTCGTCGTCCTTTAAGTATTGAATAACTTGTTCCAAGAAGTTACTCATAATACCAATGAAACTTGGTATTAGTTTTACATTTTTTGAGTCTAAAATATATTCTGGCTTTTCTTCATAAGTCCTATCCATGTAGTCAGGTCTGCGAGATAGACAATCAGGTTTACCATTCTTACGACCTTGTCTGTATATAAGTTCAAAGTCGTATTCATGAAAGAAAAGGTGCCAACGATGTTGTCTTTGATTACCTACCTTTCCTCCAAGAGTATAAAGTAAATTTCTATGATCAGTGTAAACTTTTATTTTATATTTAGCACCAAGAAGAAGGTGCCTCCAAGTAGAGAAAGAATCCTTAATGGCTAATAGTTCTTTATCTGTTATAGAATAATTAACTTCAGAACTACTTAGACTTCTGGAGTAGTAAGCAACAGGATGTAGACGATTTTCTGAATCATATTGAGAAAAGTATAGAACCGATAGCAACATTACTTGCATCACATTCTAAAATATATTGTTTTTGAGGATCAGGATGTGATAAAATAGGTGCTGAAGTTAAACGCGTTTTTAAAATGTTAAATGAGGATTCACATTCTGTGGACCATTTGAACTTTGCATTCTTTTTTGTTAGGTTGTGGAGGGGTTTAGCCAAGTCTGCAAAATTCATTACAAAGCGTCTATAGTAGTTACAAAGACCTAAAAATCTTTGTACATCCTTAACTGTAGTAGGAATAGGCCAATTTTTGATTGACTCTATCTTTTTTGGGTCGGTAGCAATTCCTGAACCTGAAATAACATATCCTAAGAATTCAACTTGTGGTTTGTCAAATTCACATTTAGGAAGTTAGCATATAAATTATTTTCTAATAGTTTAGAAAGAACTTCACGTACATGTTGGTGGTGTTCTTCTAAGGTTTTTGAAAATATAAGAATATCATCCAAATAGAGAATAACAGATTTTTCCAAGAAAGGTCTGAGAACAGAATTTATAAATGCCTGAAAAGTAGCAGGAGCGTTACGTAAACCAAATGGCATCACTAAATATTCATAGTGACCAAACTTTGTGCGAAAAGCAGTTTTATATTCATCACCATTTCTTATTCTAACTAAATTATAAGCAGAGCGTAAGTCGAGCTTGGTGAAATACTTTGCACCTTTGACACGTTCTATAATGTCGGTAATAAGTGGTATTGGGTAGGAGTTACGTATCGTTACAGAATTGAGTTTTTTATAATCAATACAAACTCTAAGAGTACCATCTTTCTTTTTCTGAAATACCACTGGATATCCTGCAGGTGATTCGGATGGTCTAATAAAGCCTTTTTCTAAATTTTCCTTGATATACTCTTCTAAAACTTTTGATTCTTCTTCTGATAAGGGATAGATGGGACCATAGTGAAGAGTAGCATCTTTTTCTAGTACTATTTTACAATCTGTAATTCTATGTGGTGGTAGTTTATCAGCTTCTTGTTTGCTGAAAACTTTTGCCAAATCTCGATAGGGTTTTGGAATATCCTCAATAGTATGTTCTTCTAAATTGCTTACTTCTTCTGGTTTTTCGGACAAAAAGTATGAATTAAATAATTATAATTATATCTATCATAATTATTTTTATTTAATATAACTTTTCTAAAAAATTTGGAACGTTTAGGGTTAAATTTGTGGAAATCGGACCATTTTTCTTCTTACTAAAGGTTTTAGATCTGAAATAAAAATTATGAATTTTATTTTTTAAATTATAAAAATTGGTGGAATAATTTTTATTTTTATTTTTTGTGTTATTTACACCTGTAGAAGTGGTAGGTGTAACATTATCATTTCTATTATAAGAAAGAATTGTTCTAATTTAAAAATTAGTAGCATGCTTCATATTGAATCTTTTTAAAATCATTTAATGAATAAAAAAAATAAAAATAAAAGGACATAAAAAAAAAAACTTCAAAAAAAAAAAATTTTTCAAAATAAAAAATTTAGTTAAAATATTTTCAACAATAAATTCCATTCATCAATTTCAAAGAAAAATTTTACTAGCGGATTATATCCGACAGATTTATTATTTGGAAATATATTCATGTCCAAATATGAAATTCATTATAATTATAATAAAAATTATTTATATTCAAATTTAAAATATGATTTTAACAGAAAGAAATTCAATATGAAGCATGCTACTAAATTTTTAAAATTAGAACAATTCATTTCTTATAATAGAAATGACATAAATGTTACACCTACCACTTCTACAGGTGTAAAATAACACAAAAAATAAAAATAAAAATTATTCCACCAATTTTTATAATTTAAAAAATAAAATTCATAATTTTTATTTCAGATCTAAAACCTTTAGTAAGAAGAAAAATGGTCGATTCCACAAATTTAACCCTAAACGTTCCAAATTTTTTAGAAAAGTTATATTAAATAAAAATAATTATGATAGATATAATTATAATTATTTAATTCATACTTTTTTGTCCGAAAAACCAGAAGAAGTAAGCAATTTAGAAGAACATACTATGAGGATATTCCAAAACCCTATCGAGATTTGGCAAAAGTTTTCAGCAAACAAGAAGCTGATAAACTACCACCACATAGAATTACAGATTGTAAAATAGTACTAGAAAAAGATGCTACTCTTCACTATGGTCCATCTATCCCTTATCAGAAGAAGAATCAAAAGTTTTAGAAGAGTATATCAAGGAAAATTTAGAAAAAGGCTTTATTAGACCATCCGAATCACCTGCAGGATATCCAGTGGTATTTCAGAAAAAGAAAGATGGTACTCTTAGAGTTTGTATTGATTATAAAAAAACTCAATTCTGTAACGATACGTAACTCCTACCCAATACCACTTATTACCGACATTATAGAACGTGTCAAAGGTGCAAAGTATTTCACCAAGCTCGACTTACGCTCTGCTTATAATTTAGTTAGAATAAGAAATGGTGATGAATATAAAACTGCTTTTCGCACAAAGTTTGGTCACTATGAATATTTAGTGATGCCATTTGGTTTACGTAACGCTCCTGCTACTTTTCAGGCATTTATAAATTCTGTTCTCAGACCTTTCTTGGAAAAATCTGTTATTCTCTATTTGGATGATATTCTTATATTTTCAAAAACCTTAGAAGAACACCACCAACATGTACGTGAAGTTCTTTCTAAACTATTAGAAAATAATTTATATGCTAAACTTCCTAAATGTGAATTTGACAAACCACAAGTTGAATTCTTAGGATATGTTATTTCAGGTTCAGGAATTGCTACCGACCCAAAAAAGATAGAGTCAATCAAAAATTGGCCTATTCCTACTACAGTTAAGGATGTACAAAGATTTTTAGGTCTTTGTAACTACTATAGACGCTTTGTAATGAATTTTGCAGACTTGGCTAAACCCCTCCACAACCTAACAAAAAAGAATGCAAAGTTCAAATGGTCCACAGAATGTGAATCCTCATTTAACATTTTAAAAACGCGTTTAACTTCAGCACCTATTTTATCACATCCTGATCCTCAAAAACAATATATTTTAGAATGTGATGCAAGTAATGTTGCTATCGGTTCTATACTTTCTCAATATGATTCAGAAAAATCGTCTACATCCTGTTGCTTACTACTCCAGAAGTCTAAGTAGTTCTGAAGTTAATTATTCTATAACAGATAAAGAACTATTAGCCATTAAGGATTCTTTCTCTACTTGGAGGCACCTTCTTCTTGGTGCTAAATATAAAATAAAAGTTTACACTGATCATAGAAATTTACTTTATACTCTTGGAGGAAAGGTAGGTAATCAAAGACAACATCGTTGGCACCTTTCTTTCATGAATACGACTTTGAACTTATATACAGACAAGGTCGTAAGAATGGTAAACCTGATGTCTATCTCGCAGACCTGACTACATGGATAGGACTTATGAAGAAAAGCCAGAATATATTTTAGACTCAAAAAATGTAAAACTAATACCAAGTTTCATTGGTATTATGAGTAACTTCTTGGAACAAGTTATTCAATACTTAAAGGACGACGAAACTGCTAAGGATATTATGCTATATTTCAGCCCACATAATGACCAAAAGGCTTATAGACCATTTAGGAAAATGAACAAGTTTGAATTAAAAAATAATCTTATTTATATAATAACTTAGTTTATATCCCTGAGAAACTACGTTTAGATGTTCTTATGAAATATCATGAACAACCCTCTGCTGGACATCTTGGTATAAAAGGACTTTAGAATTGATAACTCGAAATTTTTGGTGGCCTAAAATTAAGGATGATGTCACTAAATTTGTTAATTCTTGTGAGACATGCACAAGAAATAAAGTAACTAGACATCGGAAATATGGAAAATTACAACCTTTAGATACTCCAGAACGTCCATGGAAATCTATAGAAATTGACTTTCTTTGTGGCCTTCCTGAGTCTAAAGGGTACACCGTAATTATGGTAGTGGTTGACCGCTTTTCTAAAATGATTCACTTAGTGCCGTTTAAAACAAGTTCCAAACGCAGCACAAACTGCAAAAGCTTTTTTGAACAATGTATATCGTTTACATGGTCTCCCTTATGACCTATATACTGATAGAGGCTCACAATTTACAAGTGATGTTTGGCTCGAATTTTTGGATTTATTATATATTCATCCAAGAATAGCTACTACTGACCACCATGAAACTGTTGGACAGGTCGAGAGGTCAAATTCTTTTATTGAACAGTATCTTAGATGTTATTCCAAGTCTTTCTATCATGACGACTGGGTTGATTGGCTTCCACTTGCAGAATTCGCCTATAACAACGCTGTTAATGAATCAACCAAAGAAACACCATTCTTCATTAATTATGGTTTCCACCCTCCGATGGATGAAATGACCCTATTACCACAATGTAATATTAATCATAAACTAGTTCAAAACGTTAATGATGCATTCAACCACATAAAAGAAGTGTTACTACGCTCCAAAGAGTTGTATAAAAGAAGAGTGGATAAAAGTCGTTTAGAAGCTCCAAAATTTAAAATTGATGATTTAGTTTGGATTCAAGCCCCACCTTCTCTAAATATTGAAAATAGTTCCAAATTAGCTCCTTGTAAATATGGTCCATATAAAATAACTCAAGTTTTGAGAAATAACAATTATGAAATCGATATCAAAAAATCACCTTTTCCCAAACACTATCCAATATTTCATGTATCTGAGTTGGAACCTTATAGATCAACTCCAAAAGAATTTTTAAATAGAACTGCGGATCCAGAATCAATAAAAGATATAGTGGAAATATCTGGATTCCGTACAAATTATAAACAACAACGATATGAATATAAAATTCGATACAAATACCGTTCCGCTTATAATTGGGTACCAGCAAGTGAAGTAGAAGACAATCCACGTAATCCAATTACATTTATCAAAAATATTTAAAAAGTGGACGACATTATGCTTCTATAGCATATAATTAATTAAAATATATTAATAAGTCAATAATTCTCTAAAAATAACTTTTACAACCATTTACAAAATATTTTTATAACAACTAAATTTCGAAATTTAACTCATCACAAAATTTTGAAATTTCAACATTTCAAAAATTTTTACACCGAATATTTTTCAATTATCATATTAAAACTTTATTATTTTTTATTTTTATTTTCATATTCAAAATCTGCAGTATCAATTTTATTATTAAAATTTTACCTACAAGAAAATTTTTCAAAAAGTGAAATTTCAAAAATTCTCACAATGGCCAAGTGACCTTTTGAAATTATTACTTCCTCTCGAAAAATTTTTTAAAATCAAAAATTTTTACTTTTCGCTCCAGTTCATAGAATTCGTCTGGAATACGAATTCCTAGGGAGGGCGTTGTGAAGATATTAACTGGATTTAAAACAAATTCAGATAATATCTATAATTAATTAAACATAATAATTATAATTAAATAATTTCAATAATTATTTTAAAACACTTTTAAAAGTCCACCTTTTAAATTTTGATTCAGTGAAAGGGTTATGATTTCAAAAATTTAATATCAATATACTATAACCCTTAACCAAAAATAAGCAAGTACGAAATAAGGTGTAACTCGCCAAAAACGATCGCTACGGGATAATACTACGTGATGAAACTAGGTTATGGAAAGCTTAGGAGAAAGCTACAATTTGGTACAATCGGGTCCTTCTAACTGATCATTTAAGGAAGTTATGATCATTTAAAGATTTTATTAGGTAAATTAAAAATCAATATGATATCAAGTATGGATCATAAATATTCTTATGACTTGATGAAATTAAAAATATATCAATAGGAATTTTAGTTATATTAATTTAATTAATGATAACGATTGTTACTAAAAATAGAACTAGACCCATTTAGGTGTAACAGTTAATACCTATAAATTAAATAATCTTAATTATTAAAAAATAGGTTAACGGCAAGTTTTATTAGAAATAATTTTGAAAATAATAATTATTTATTATAACAAATATGTTATGGTAATATCAATTAATAATGATGAATTATTAATTGAATAGTTTTTATAATTACTAATTAGGATCAACTGTTTAAATGATTAATCATATGTTTATTTTATTTTATGTCATGACAAAACAAACAAACAAACAAACAAACAATCTTATTACTTATTTAATTATATTACTAATATATTATATGTAATACTTTATTCTTATTAATATCAATTTAATAATCTGAACAAAGAATATAAAAGAGAATGAATTGAATTCGATTTAATTCTTTGTAAAGATTATAGTTATAATCTTAATTATATAGTTACTTATAATATCATTTATATTATTTATTAAATAAATAAAAAAATTTATAAAAGTTACTTTAAAGTAAATATAAATTTTTCATTTTTCATTTGGGAGTTTAAGGTGTTATTTTATAATTAAATTTAATTTCTTAAAAAACATTTTTACTATATAATTAATAACATTCTGACCTGGCCGCATAACCAAACCCAAAAACTTAACATTTAAATTAATAATATAAACTATTATTAAAATGTGAAAATAAAGGTAAAATTAGAAACTTAACTTAATGAGTTTATTATAAGAAATTATAATAAACGAAACCAAATGTATCAGAATTATTTTGTGTATTTAATAGTTTTTTTTTTAATATTTATTTTATTACTTATTATTTTGTATAAAGTTATTTATTATAATTAATCTTATAATAATAACTCTTGATTTCTCAAATCGAACTCAAGAGTACTATTTATATGTTTTATTCTATTAAATTAAAATTTCTAAGAACATTCTAATCTTAACAAGAATCTTTTTAGGAAAAGACTAGAAGAAAAACCTAAAAAGTTATTTGATTGATATTCTAATCATACCAATCATCGTAATATTAAGTAAAACCGTTGATAACGGGTAAAACCTTAATATCCGATTTCCTATTACATACTAATATATAGTTGTATAATATTATTAATGTAATTAGTATGTGTTTTATCTTTTATAATACAAGTATATATATAAATGAATGTATAAATACATAATTAAATAAATTAATTAATCTAATATAGCGAATGAATAATTATTAACTAAATAAATATTTACAATATTTAACTTAACAAATAACTATAATAATAAATAAATATATTAATATAATCTAATGGATTAATGATTATTAACTAAATAAATTATTTGTAATGTTTAATACTAAGAATAAATAATAAGTATTTATTCTTACATTGCTCCTTTTATAAAGAATCTATTAGCTCGTTATTCCTTTTAATATAAGGTTCTAGCTGGGAGATATGAAATACCGGATGAATTCGCATAGATTCTGGTAATTCCAAACGGTAGTTCATTCTATCCCTTTTTTCAATAATTTTGAAAGGTCCTAAATATTGAGAAGATAGTTTTTTTGAAGGCTCATTTGTAAAATAGTGTCTTTTAAGCCATACCATATCATTCACATTCAATATAGGACCAGATGATTTTTTAGAATCTGAATATTTTTTGAAATCATCTTTTGCTTTCGCTAGTTGTGACTTTAGTGCATTGAAATGAGATGACCAGTCTCTCAATAAATTAGATGCATTGTCTTTTAAAAGAATTGGAGGTGAGCTAATATCGCAACTAGGATTGAATCCGTAGTTAGCAAAAAAAGGAGACTTACCTGTGGATTTGTGTAGGGAGTTGTTGTAAGCAAATTCACAAAGGGGTAGATAATAACACCATTCACTTTGACTTGTTGAACAGTAGCATCTTAAATATTGCTCTACTACAGCATTTGCTCTTTCTATTTGGCCATTGGATTGTTGATGAAATGCGGTAGCAATATTTGGTTTAATATTAAGAGTAGAACAGAGTGAAGTCCAGAATTCTGAGGAGAACTGAGAACCGTGATCGGAAATAACGATCTTTGGGAAACCATGATAACGGAACACATTGAATAATAAGAGTTTAGCTGTTAAGTCAGCAGAAGGAACATCAGCACAGGGCACTAGATGGATCATTTTAGTTAAGTGATCTCCGACAACCATGATACAAGTACAATTTTGCGATGTGGGTAAAGATACTATAAAATCGACTCCAATTATTTCCCAAGGTCTATTTGGGATTGGGAGAGGCTGTACTTTTCCATATGGCTTATGCCTGCGAGTTTTACATTTCCCACATATAATACATGAAGAAACGTAATTTTGGATATCCCTCTTCATATTCGGCCACCAGTAGTAACGTTTAATTCGATCTAAGGTTTTATCAATACCACTATGGCCACTTAGAGGGTTGTCATGAAATTTTCTAAGAATTCCTGCCCTGAGGGGAGATGGTAAAATAATCCGATTTTGGAAATGCAATACGCCATCAATAAGACTAAATAAAGAACTTTTTATATTGTTTGACTTATCTTTAATTTTTTCCAAAGTCTCTTTGCAGAATTTATCGTCCTTTTGGGCTTCAATAAGGCCACTAATACTGTCACGGATTGTGCAGCAAAAGGCTTCTTCTTTAAGCAAAGGACTATTTGTACCAGTCTTATTTCTTTTGTTAATCTGGACGTCTTGAAAGTGCATCTGGTTTTACCCCCTCTAGCTCCTGGCCTAAAAATATTCTATAGTCAAATTTAGATAGAAACATACTCCAGCGTATCTGTCTCTGTTAAGATGTTGAGGTTTTTTAAAATACAATAAATTTCGGTGATCCGTAATAATTGCACAGGATAATTTGGCACCCTCAAGATGATGCCTCCAGATGTCGAATGCCGTGATTATTGCGAGTAGCTCTTTGTCGTATATAGTATAATTAAATTCAGCGTTACTTAAAGATCTTGAATAAAAAAGCGACTGGATGTAATAGATTATCGGCTTCAGATATTTGGGAAATAATACATCCTAAAGCAAAGTCGCTTGCGTCTGTTTCTACTACAAATTCCTTTTCAGGGTCAGGGAAAATAAGAAGTTCATTTTCTAAAAAGGAATTCTTTAGCTTATTAAATGCTTCATTAATAGAACCATCCCATTTGAATTCAGAATTCTTCTTAAGGAGTTTGCGGAGCGGTTCCATTATTCCAGCGAAGTTTTTTATAAATTCTATAGAAATGCACAATCCTAAAAAACTTTGAAGTTCTTTAAGATTTTTCGGGACAGGCCACTCAATTATTGATTTCACTTTGTTTTTGTCCATTGTTAGCCATTCGTAGAAACAGTAAAACCGAGGAAAGTAGTTTCTTTCACGTGAAACTCGCATTTCTCTAACTTTGCGTAAAGGCTGTTTTTTGCTAATGTATTTAAGATCTGTTTTACGTGTTTGATATGGTCAGATTCGTTTCGGGAGTATATAATAATGTCGTCTAGATATACTTGGGCAAAGACACCAATAGCATCAGATAGAATGTCCTGAATAAATCTTTGGAATACTGAAGGAGCATTCCGGAGTCCGAAAGGCATTACTAAATATTCAAAATGGCAATTGGCGTTCTAAAAGCTGTTAAATATTCATGACCTTCTTTGACCCTAACCAGATTATATGCAGATCTGAGATCTAAGCAGAAAATAATTTAGCCCCTCTAAACGACTCTATTAAGTCATTTATTTTAGGAATCGGATAACTATTTCTTATAGTTATCGCATTCAACCGCCTGTAGTGACACAAAGCCTAAGAGAACCGTGTTTTTTGACAAAGAGACGGGAGCACCTGCCGGAATCTCGATTTTCTTATAAATCCTTTGGAGAGGTTTTCATCAATATATGCTTTCAGGGCTTCCATTTCTTTAACCGTGAGAGAGTAAATTGGTCCATAATACAACTGACCACCTGGAATGATGTCAATTGAGATATCATAATCACGATGCGGAGGTAATTTATCCGCATTTTTCTTCACAAAAACATTCATTTGATCATAATAATGTTTTTTGATAATATCTTCATTATCTTTCTGATTGATACTTACCTCTGGTAGATTCTCATCCATCATCGCAGCCACATATATCTGATTCATACAGTTCATCCGTGGAAATGGAGTCTGGTATTATCGAGTCATTTTCTGCTTTGTCTAACATAGATGCTGTGATTCTTTAGAATGAAAGACAAATTTGTTACCACGAGCAGAATTGCAATGATTCCCACAATATCTTTCGAGAAAGTATATTTTGTTTGTTTTATAATTAAGGAATGGGTTATGTATTGTGAGCCAATCACGACCCAAAATACCAGAAATGCCATGGAGCTGTAAATTTCCAATACAGAATTCGTAAGTTTCAATGTGGTCCATGATTTTGAGTTTTAATGGTTTTGTTGATTGCTTTATTGTCATACTTTACTGTTAGGAAGTTGTATATTGACAGGGATGTCCAATCCAAGAGTTGGTATTTTGTTTGCATTTACAAATGTTTTGCAAATGAAACTTCTTGCAGAGCCCGAGTCTATGAGAAAGTTGATCCTAATATTTCTTCCATTCAATATCAAACAGCATGTAGTGGTAATTGTTTTACCTTTATCTGGAGTATAATTCGCAGAAGTATATTGTTTCTTTGTTTATCTTTCGAGAATTTTGGATTTGGCTTTTCTTTCACTTCTGCTAAAGTAATTTTTCCTTTTACCATTGCTTTGTTAAATGGATTGGTTTCATTTCTTATATAACTTTCCAGGTAGCATTTTCTATCAATATTAATTATCGCATTTGTGGCATCAAAAAGAGACTTAGGTCTATCCAATTTATCAATTCTTCCCTCACTTGTTAATTAGTCCCTTACCAATGATATCGATAAAAACCTCGTCAGGCCATCCAATCCTTCCAGCTAATCTTCTAAACTCGATAGTGTATTCCGTAACTTTACCTAATTGGGTTTGTTTAAGTTCCCAAAGATTGTTCATAAGGACATACTTTTGTTTTTGTATATCCCCGGTCTCAAAGTTATTTAATAGTAGAGTCTTAAAATTTTCAAAACTAAGAGTTTTTAGAGTTCCGTCTACTAGAAGAGAAAGACCCCACTTTCTGGCTAATCCATCAAGTTTTCCAATGATGAAAGAATTCTTAGATTCGTCACTTGAGAAAGATTTTGGATGATCTTTAAAGAAATCTTCACTTTGAATAATAATCTCCATTATGTTATCTTTGGAACCTGCTTCTTTTTCCTTTGAAAGAACGCCATTAGGAGAAAAGAAGGTAGTATAAACTCGGTCATCGCTTCTACAAGCCTTGAAGCGGTAGGGTTACTTTCATTATCTTGAATATTATCAAGGTTTTCTTTTGGCACAATTTCCGACATTTTAAAGGTAGTTGATTATTATTTATCAAAAAAAAAGAAAAAAGAGAGAGAAAAAAAAAAAAATTTAAAATTAACAAAATATAATAATTTATAATATTATATATGTATATTGATTGGTGAAAAAAAAAAATTTTTTTTGTGTAACAAAGAAGAGTTATTATTGTAATAATTATATATATTTATTATATAATAATAATTATTAGCTTTAAATTAATAATATAAACTATTATTAAAATGTGAAAATAAAGGTAAAATTAGAAACTTAACTTAATGAGTTTATTATAAGAAATTATAATAAACGAAACCAAATGTATCAGAATTATTTTGTGTATTTAATAGTTTTTTTTTAATATTTATTTTATTACTTATTATTTTGTATAAAGTTATTTATTATAATTAATCTTATAATAATAATCTTGATTTCTCAAATCGAACTCAAGAGTACTATTTATATGTTTATCTATAAATTAAAATTCTAAGAACATTCTAATCTTAACAAGAATCTTTTTAGGAAAAGACTAGAAGAAAAAACCTAAAAAGTTATTTGATTGATATCTAATCATACCAATCATCGTAATATTAAGTAAAACCGTTGATAAGGGTAAAACCTTAATATCCGATTTCCTATTACATACTAATATATAGTTGTATAATATTATTAATGTAATTAGTATGTGTTTTTATCTTTATAATACAAGTATATATATAAATGAATGTATAAATACATAATTAAATAAATTAATTAATCTAATATAGCGAATGAATAATTATTAACTAAATAAATATTTACAATATTTAACTTAACAAATAACTATAATAATAAATAAATATATTAATATAATCTAATGGATTAATGATATTAACTAAATAAATTATTTGTAATGTTTAATACTAAGAATAAATAATAAGTATTTATTCTACAGTTTGTTAAGGAACCAACAAATAATGTTATTCTTGTCATAATTAATGATTATGACCTAATCCATTATTGTTCCTAAAATGTATGAAAACTTTACAATATTCTTATTTGTAAATTAATGTATACACTTAAATTATATTTAAAATTATTAAGAATTATTTTTATTGAACTTAAATTTTATTTATTAAACTTAAAAATTAATTTAGTAATAATAATATATTGAAAATTATAGTTTATTGAACTTTTAGTTTAATTTATCAAGTTAATGAATTTTTATTAATTAAAATTATGAATAATATTTCTGTAAAATAGTAAAATTCTTTAGTTAAATAATTTAAAGTAAACTTTTAATGTATGTTAATCAATTTAATAATATGTATAAATATTATATAATAGTAATGTAATTTTATTATTCATTTAAAAGTAATTTAAATACTAAATTAATGTAAATAATTAAAGACTAATTCTTTTAATTAACACTACTTAATTTTTTACAAAAAGTATAAAAAGGTGTATATTACAAGAATTAGAGAATATACAGATATTTTTATTTTTATTTTATTTTTATTTTATTTTATAATTTTATATTAATATCTTAATAAAACAATTTTATTAATAAAACAATTTTCTTATTTCATTTTAATATTATTTTGAGTATTAATAAATTTATTAATATTTTATAAATAAAAGTAAATTCCTCGAACCGTAACAGTTTTGATACGCTACTCACATAAAACATGATAAAAACTAGCTGAATAAACACGACTTAACCCATAGTAACTTATAATAAAAATAAACAATAATAACCCTTAAAGATGAATGAATAATAATTTTATGAAAATATAACCCTTTCTTTAAATAAATAATATTATCTTATTATATAATAAATTCTGAGTAAAAACGACCTAATAGTGATAATAATAAAATAAATTATTAAATAAAATAAATTATTAAATAAAATAAAACGACTTAATCCAATAATGTACTAAAATAATAAAATAATAATAAATAAATAAAAATGAATAAATAAACTAAAATAAAATGATATACATCAAATTATTAATTCTAGTGTTTATCCAAGTGTTCTTTAGAAATACTCTTAAACTTATAAATTAAAAAAATAACTAATTGAGTAATATTACTAAAATAAACTTAAAACCTGGAAATAGAACAATAATAACAATTCCAAAGATAAAATACAGAACTCTTTATGTTTCTGTATAAAATGAGTGTTTATAATAATTGATACTTTTAATATTTTAATTTTGTTAAATTTTTATTTAATTTTATTTTAATTTTATTTTAATATTATTTTATTTTAAATTTTATTATTTTATTCAAGGTATTATACATTTAATGATAGTCAATGATAATTATAATAATTTTTCTAAATTTAAACATTTTGAAGTAATAAGAAAATCAAATAAGTAATATTCTATATATTTTATAATACTAAGACATAATTTTAATTTATTCTTTTAATTTTAATAAATAATAACATAGTTATAATAGCATTTAATAGTTAAAAATAATAATACATTAATAAATGAAAATGTATAAAAGGAAGATAAAATTCTTCTTTATAAAGGGGGACAATAAATAGAGAATAAAAAGACCATAAACAGATAATAAATAAATTATAAAATATAATAAAGATTAATTTAAAAACATAATAAGAGTTTATTTCGAGTTTTGAGTGATTTATTTGTTAATTATAAAACATATTTTATTTTATTTTAAATTTATTGTTTCATCATTATAATATAGAATTTATTATTTATTAAAAACATTATATTATTCACAAATATATCGGTCAACGCATCAGTTTGATAACGGATTGGTAGTTATATACAACTTTTTAACTACTTCTTCTGTTATCTTATATTGTTTTATCTCGACAGCTATTGTACGAGCTTTAACAATATCTACTAGTTTATTAATTTATTTTAAGTTATTTTATAATTTTAATAGTTTTATTATTTTAATAATATTTATATAGAATAATAACACCAGATTATTCTATAAAATATTATTTATTATTAACACAATAATTACAAATTAGACAAGTTTAATTTCGTTTTTATATTTTCTTTTATTTATTGTTCTTACGCTCTTTTTAACAATAATTTTTATTATATAAAAACTTATTTTTGTCTTTAAATATTATTATGTATTCACTAATTAATTATATTAACTATTATTAAAATTTAACTTATTATTAGTAATCTAAGTCTTCTCATTTTCTACTAAAAATTATTATTATTCTTTATATTAAAAATTATTTTTATAATTTAACCCAATCAAATATATAAATTTATAAAATATTTGATTTTATGTAAATTATATTTTTATAATAAACTATATAAAATTATTTAATAATTATTTATAATAAAATTTTCTACTAATATCAAATTTATAATATATTTATAATTATTATTTATCAACAATTTTGGTGAAAAGTACAAAATCTTTATACGTTACACACTGTCTCGGATGAAAAATGAAAAAAGATAAGAAAGAATTAGCTACTAAAGTTAATAAAGATATAGAAGAATTAGTTAGAAATTTTAATCGAACGAAGTTAGAGCCTTATTTCGTTGAGCCACTCAAAGTCGTCAAGAAACAATTCAATACGGTTACTTTAGCTGATGTATCCACTGGAATTCAGATGAACCGAAATGTTCATCTAAAAACATTGTAAAGTTTAACTCTGCTTTACGTAAGCAAGATCTTCGTGGGCACTTGTTAAGGAACCAACAAATAATGCTATTCTTGTCATAATTAATGATTATGACCTAATCCATTATTGTTCCTAAATGTATGAAAAATGTATGAAAACTTTATAATATTCTTATTTGTAAATTAATGTATACACTTAAATTATATTTAAAATTATTAATAATTGTTTTATTGAACTTAAATTTTATTTTATTAAACTTAAAAATTAATTTAGTAATATTAATATATTGGAAATTATAGTTTATTGAACTTTTAGTTTAATTTATCAAGTTAATGAATTTTTATTAATTAAAATTATGAATAATATTTCTATAAACTATAAAATTCTTTAATTAAATATATTTAAGTAAACTTTAATGTATGTTAATCAATTTAATAATATGTATAAATATTTATTATAATAGTAATGTAATTTTATTATTAATTTAAAATAATTTAAATACGAAAATTAATATAAATAATTAAAGACTAATTCTTTTAACACTACTTAGTTTTTTACAAAAAGTATAAAAAGGTTATATTATAAAATTAGAGAATATACAGATATTTATTTTATTATTTATTTTTTTATTTTATAATTTTATATTAATATCTTAATAAAACAAACTTATTAATAAAACAATTTTTCTTATTTAATTTTAATATTATTTTGAGTATTAATAAATTTATTAATGTTTTATAAATAAAATTAAATTCCTCAAACCATAACATTTTATAAATTCGTTACACTTAAGTTACATTAAGATATCAATCTGAGTGTTTGCGTCAAGATTCAGAGTGGATTTAAAGTTATAATTAAGTCTACTAGGTTAAAATAGGCTTAATTATATAGTAAATAATAATCTTTTTTTTTTTTTTTTTTAGTTTTTAAAGAATTATTTTATTTGATTTTTATAATATATATAAATGATAATTATCAATTTTAAATATTGAATTACTATATAAAAATGAGTATTAATAATCTCACAAAGAACTTCTTAAAGTTGTTCTTTGTTCAACTTATTTATACTTTTATTTTTAATATAATATTGATATTAATAAAGTATAATATAATATAATTTAAGTTATACATGTATAATAATATAAATGTAAATATTAATAAAATATAAAATAATAATATAATTTTCTTTAAATATCGATATTAATAAGTTGTCAAAATAATATTAATAATTATTTAAATTAATCTTATTTTACTAAATGGTTTGTTTAATATAATTACTTGTTACTCTATTTATCTCCGGGATAATAAATAGCTTTCCAATTAATATTATATTAAATAAATATTATTAGTAAATATTATTAAATTAGTATTTTAATTAATTTAATTAATAATTTCAAATTATGAAATTTCATGAAATGTCAAATTTCATGAATTGTGATTTTGACAGTTTGATATCTTTACAAAACCTCTAACAAATCAATTTGAAATGTCACAAAAAAGAAAATGCTATGATTCAGAAGAAGAGGGATACGTAGACTACATCCGTGGTCGAAAGTCAAGGTCCACACTTTATGTGAAGAAATAGATGACATAGCCATAGTAATAGTATTAATTCTTGTAATTTTTATCATAATCAGAAAATGATTGTAGTAGTAACTTTAATAGTGATAATATTAGTAATTGTAAAGATATAAAATATATCTTTAAATTATTTAATAATTAATTAATAATTATTAGATAATAATTTTGATATTTTAATGAAAATTTATTTATAAAATTATTATATAAATTTTATGGAATAATTAAATAAATTAATTTTAAAATATCAAAGTTAGAAATGAAATTTGAATAAATATTTAAATTAATGGATATTAAATTTAAATATTTTAAATATTCAAATTAAATCTTAAAAAGTTTTTATTTAATTAAAATTAGTTTAATAACTTTAGCGTAATTTTAAATTAACATTTTAATAATAAATATATAATGAATAGTATTATTAATATTTAATTAATATATAGGTAATACATGGATTGTATTCAATTTGTAGTTTACTCAAATTGAATCAAAAATGTATTTAATTAGTTTTAGTTTAGTTTTATTATTTTATTATTTAATTAAATTAGTATTAAATTAGTTTTGTTTATTTTATATTGAGTATATTAAAATATAATCTACAAAAAATATAAATACATGTAAAATTTCATAATTTAAAACAATGTAATTGTTATTGACTAGTATTTAGTTAATAACTAAATAAATTAATAAAAGATATATTTTAAATATATTTGTTTCTTGTTTCTTTTATTTATTTTGTGTTTTTGTTTTATTGTAAAAATTTTATAATCTGTTTTAATTTTTTATAAAATTTTTACAGAAATAGCGATACTAGTAATAATTAGAGCAAAAATTGTTCAAATTATAAATATAAAAGATATGACAATAACATTAACAATAGAAATTATAAAAGTTTTAATTGTTCTAGCTATAACCTTAATTATGGTACTAATTTAATTAATGATAATACATGTAAGAACTATAATAAATGTAATATTTATAATGTACGTAATCATGAAAATTCTAAAAATAAAGATTTAAAATCGGTCTTTGTTCCTTCACAATATGTTATGTTTAATGAGGTATTCAATTCAAAAAATTGTGATGTATTACCTCCACATCATGAATACGATTGTGAGATTAAGTTAAAAGATAATTCAAATTTATTTTATTGTCCTTTGTACCCATTAACTGAAGTAGAAAGAGATGAATTAAAAAAAATATATTAAGGAAAATTTAGAAAAAGGATTTATAAGGAAATTTTCATCCCCTGCTGGGCATCTGTGTTATTTGTGAAAAGAAAGATGATTTATTACGTCTATGTGTTGATTATAGGAGATTAAATGATATACCAATTAGAAACTCATATCCACTTCCTTTAATCGGTGATTTGTTGAACAGAGTGAAAAAAGAGCCAAGTATTATACTAAGTTGGATTTAAAGTCTGTCTATAACCTAGTATGAATTAAAGAGGACGATGAGTTCAAAACAGCCTTCAGAACAAGTTATGAGCATTTTGAATATCTCGTGATGCTATTTGGCTTAAAGAATGCTCCTGCTACCTTTTAACATTTCATTAACGATGTTCTTAGTAAATACTTAGAAGACTTTGTAATATCATATATTGATGATATTTTGATTTATTCAAATAGTCTTGAAGAACATCATGAGCATGTAAAAAAGGTTTTGAGTAAATTGTTAAATAACAATTTGTTTGTTAAATTAGAGAAGTGAATTTGACGTCTCTGAAATAACTTTTCTTGGTTATGTGATATCAAGAGATGGATTGAAAATGGATAGTAATAAAGTTCCCACTACAGTCAAAGAAGTCCAATCATTCATTGGTTTGTGTAATTATTATAAAATATTTATTAAAGATTTTGCAAAAATTGCCGATCTTTACACAAACTTACTAGGAAAGATGTCCCATTTGTTTGGGGTTTGATATTGAATATGAATATAAATATGAATTATGAAAATTAAATTTTACAAGATATTAAATATAATTATATTTTAAAGAATCTTTTAAAATTAATTTACATTTTTAATTATTAATTAAAATATATATTTTTGATCCTTGTTATGCTATCTCATTTTACATATATATTATTACTCATTTTTCATGCACTCTTTGCTGGATAACTGACAACTTTTCATGAATAATAATTTAAAATACTTATTGTATAATAAATTGAATATATATTTAGCACTGTTTCATTTAATTATTTAATGATTTAGGATTAAAAGCTCGTCTGGTTTACTCTTATCCTTTTAATGACTAAACAAGTTTTTCTCTATTTATTTTGTTTTATAATTCATTAAACTAATTTATAAAATTCTATTTTATTAAAATCATATATATTGCTAGAAAATATTCTTTCTATTGCACAAACTTCAAGAAATTTCTTGATAATAATCTATGCTAAAAGAACTAATTTATTCAGACTTCATGCATCATATTTTTAAAATGAATATTACCATATAATGTCTTAATTGAAATAGGAGCTTTAGTTAGTATTAATATTACTATCTATATAGATAATAATATATATGATTAGAATTTCTAATAGTTTTCAATAGTTTTCCTATAGTATAAGTTAATGTCCGGCAGATGATCCACTTTAGAGAATCGATTTAAAGTTGTATGAGACTTAATCTGTTAGATATTTAGATAGGAAAGTTACTAAAATAAATACATATTGCATGTATTAATATGTTTGTAATGTGGCTTATATATTTAATTTATTACAATATGTTTCAATATATTTGACATTTGACATTATTTCTGACATATACATATAATAATAATTTATTTTTTATTAATTTTAATTTGTAATTTAAATTTACCATTCAAAGATTACTAAATCTTCTTTTTCTCTTTTATTAATTATTAAAGATAAAATTTCATATTTATAAAGACTTTTAACAATGAGGTTTATAATTCTTTATTATTTATAACATTTTTCTTTTCTTTTTTTTTTTTTTTATTTATTTTTTATTTATTTATTATTAGTTTTTAATGTTATACATTATGTTATCTATAAATTCTATTTGATATGCTGGAAATAAAATATTATTAAATACCTTTTTTCTTTTATATTTATTTTTATTTTTTAATTTTTTTTAAAAAAAAAAAAAAGAAGTAATTTTATTAAACGATTTTATTTAAATATTCATTTTACTTTAATAATAATATAAAAAAATTTTTTCTTTAAATTTTTTTGAGTTTGTTTTAATCATTAAAAATAAATATTGTTAATTTATTTTTGTTAATTTATTTTTCTTCATTGATAATAACAGTTCCTTCGTCACATACATCTAAAATTTTAACATAACTGTCAATACCCTTTCCATTTTCATCCTTAGTATTCATAAATATTTCTTGAATCTTCTTGCCAATAGCTTCGAAGTTTTCAGTAGCTAAAACTAAAACAGTTGGACCAGCACCACTCATACATGCACCAATGAAACCGTTCATGAATCCTGGTTTTAAAGCTAAAATTTCTGGAAGACTGGAATTAACTTTCTTCTATAATATTGATGAACTTTATCTTGCATAGCTTCGTGTATAACTTCTGGGTTTGGAGTATCATCTCCTAAAGCGTGAGTGAGGACAGTAACTCTTTGAAGATTGTATACAACATCACTACGTTCGTATTGTTGTGGAAGTACTGAACGAGCTAATGATGTAGCTAATTCGAATTTTGGAATAACAAACAACTACTTTTACGGCCTTTGACCATTTCATTTTTATGCATGCGCTAGTTTTATATGGAATATTTCTTGTTTAACAGTGTTTTCAGCGCCCCATACCATTTTTGGAAGACACTTGCTTTATCATTTAAGTAACTAGCAACAAAACCACCTAATAAGGTAGCAGCAACATTATCTGGATGACCTTCAACCATAATACAATAATCTAATAATCTTTCTTTTGGTAAATTTAATCCACAAACGACATTAGCTAACATAACACCACCAACAATAGCAGTACCAGAAGAACCTAATCCACGACCTAATGGAATATCATTATCAACAATAAGTTCTAAACCTTTTGGAAGGGTAGTTCCATAAGAACGTGCAAGATATAAAGCTGTTTTGGTAATTAAATTTTCTTCAATATCTAATGAAACAGAACCTTTTGGGGTTTTATCAGTGTATTCTATTGTAATTGGTCTTTCATCATCATGAACTGTAACATTAATTGTCAAAAATAATTTTAATCCAAGACCTAAAAACATCGAATCCTGGTCCAATATTTGAAGTGGAAGATGGAACTTTTATAGTGAATTTTTGCATTTTATTATATTTATGATATTAACTATTTAATATATTATATAACATTATATCATTTATTTATATATATTATAAATAATAATTAAATAATTTCATATTAGTATTATATTATCTAAATATTTATAGTTAAAAATACTTTAATTATTAGATTAATTATTTATTATATATTTCTTTTATATACTTAAACAATTCATTTAATGCATATATTGTATAACTTTTCAAATTATTTTTTACTTTTATTTTTTTTTTTCTTTATTTTTATTTTAGTTTTTATCATCATTCTTGGAATTTAATTTACAAATCTTCATACTTAATGATTTGGAATTTAACTCTATAAAATCTTTCATACTTAATGATTTGGATTTTTAACTTTATAAATCTTTCATATTTAATGATTGGATTTTATATCGTTTTACAGTAATTTAAATGTTTTATATACTCTTATTTATAATTTTTGTTTTCTAATTAAAACTTACATTTAATATTTTATATATTTGCAATTAAGTACAATTATAATTTCTCAAACTAAAAAAATAAATTATTTTTTTTTTTTTTTGAATTTAAGATTATTACTTTTTTACTACTTTTAATTTTTGCAATTATTAATAATTACAAGAATTTTAAATTTTATATATATATATTTTTTTTTTAATCTAAAAAAATTTTTTTTCTGATACATTAATAATAAGTAAATAATATACAGGTCAATATATTATATTTATATTGATAATATATGTAGATACATCTTAATATAGGCAAAGTAATTTTTTCCATATTTATTAAAGATAAAGAAAAATCAATGGCATCATATATTAGTAATCTATATCATATATTTAAAAAAATTTCCTTCATTTTTATTTGTTGAAGTATTGTTACATTATATATATAATATATTAAGATTTCAATACATTGTATTTAATCATGTGTTTATATAATGTTATTTTTACATATATTTATTCACTAGAATGATATTTAAATATTATTATTTTTAATTTTATGTCTTTGAATTTAATACTTATTTATATTTTTTTAAATATTTCTTGAAATATTTCTTGAAAGTAGATTGAAAATATTAGCATTTTAATGATTAAAGTTAGCTTAATAATTGGAAAAAAATAAAAATCGGTTAAAATCTTAAATTTTATTTTTCCTAATTATTTAATGTATATATTTATTGCATAAAATACCTATTATTTATACTTTGATACTTAGTACTTATAGAAAAGAATTGATTTTATTAAAATACTAATAAAAAAATAAATAATGTATTTTATATAATTTACAAATAATAATGATTTTTAGATAATTCATAAATATTATTTAGTAATGAGTAAAATGATTTTATAAAAGCAATATTCTATTATATATTATATATGTTAAGTAAAAAAAAAAAAAAAAAAGTGTATATATATATAAAAATTATATATAATAAAGAATAGTATTATACAAAATTGAATTATAATATAATTAATTTTTAATTACTATTTTAATAATTTAAATAATTATGGTAATAATGAAATCTATTTTTTAATATATAAAATAAAAGGAATGTTTCTAATATTTTATTTTATGCCTTAAACAATATAAAATGTATTAAACAATAAGTATTTAGTAATAATAATATATAGAAAAAGAAAATAAGAAAATGATAAAAAAAACGTTTTATAATTATTTATTTTAATATTATTTTATTTTTTTTTAAAAATTTTAAAAAGTTAAAAGTAAAAATAAAATAAAAGGATGAGGATGAAGAGATAGAAAATATACAAAAGATTATTATTATTTATGGTATTTAATATTCAAGGTTTTTTTATTTATTTATATATTAATCAGATTATATAAATATAAAAATAATATATAATTATTAAAACATTAATGAATTACTTAAACATATTAATATAGTACATTTATCTTTTATATTATTTAATATATATATTAATCTATTTTTTTAA
This sequence comes from Piromyces finnis, assembly GCA_002104945.1. Classification (NCBI taxonomy): domain Eukaryota; kingdom Fungi; phylum Neocallimastigomycota; class Neocallimastigomycetes; order Neocallimastigales; family Neocallimastigaceae; genus Piromyces; species Piromyces finnis. The sequence continues at coordinate 25,939 of MCFH01000142.1, forward strand.
TATAAATGACTTTAAAAGTCTAATGGTCTACTATTATTAATGATTTTCTTTCTACTTCTACATAAAGTAATAAATATACTTTAAATAAAGCTTTTTATTTAAAATAATTAGATTTATATATATATATATATTATATATATTTAAATTATTATATATAATAATTATAAATTCAGTAGAAAGGCAATTTATCTATTTCTTCTATTTACTTCATTTTCGAGGAGTGAAATAAATAAATTATATCCACTACTATTAGAAATACTATTATTATTTTGTTCATATTGTAAATATTGGTTTTTGTTTCCGTATTTAGAAGATAACAAATTAGAACTACTTTTAATATTTCCATATGTAATTATTTGGTTTTGTTATTTTCTATAAGGGAATAATCATAATAATCAGAAGAAGAAAAAGAAGAATCCATTCTTGAGAAAAATGATAATACAGAATTATTGCTTTCTTTATTATCGTGTATTTTATCATGATAATAGTTATATTTACTATTGTTTAAAATATGTTGATCTTCATTATTATTATTATTATAATTATTATTATTATTATATTATTATATATTATTATTATTATTATTATTATTATTACTATTATTACTATTATTATTATTATATTATTATTATTATTATTATTATTAATTATTATTATTATTATTATTATTATTATTATTATATTATTATTATTATATTATTATTATATTATTATTATTTTGCTGGCTTAATATATCTAATTTTGATAATTCATCTAAAATCATAATTGGTTCATCTTTATAATTTATTATTTCACCTTCACTATAATATTTTAAATGTTATAAAAAAATAACAATAATATTAATTACTAATATATTTATTTATTTATTTATTTATTTATTTATTTATTTATATTTATTTATTTATTTTTTGATATCTACCTATAAAAACCTAATAAAACTTCACCATCAGACATTGTTGTTGTTGTAGTATTTGTAGTTGCAAAATCTGAACTACTAGTAATATTATAATTTTGAAATAGCTTTTTTGTAAAACTAAGATTATTACCGATATTGTTATTGCTCTGTCTCTGATCATCAAGATTTACATTATTATTATATTAT
>MCFH01000143.1:0-26321 GCA_002104945.1 Piromyces finnis
ATAATCATAACACCTCTGTATTATTTATATATATATATATATATAAAACCTTTTAAATGTATAATTGTATAAAAAAGTAAATTTAAATAATTATTAGATTATATATATATAATAGAATATAAAATGAATAATAATAAAAAAAGGTATAACGTATTATGTCAATTTTAATTATTACTAAAGAATAATCAATGTAGTCAACTTTCTAAATGTGATTAAAAAAAAGGCAAGGTCTAGTTTTTTTGTCAAGAGAAAAATTATGCTCAATTATCTGGTCCTACAGATTTATTTTACTTTTAAACGTTGATACTCTTAGTTATTATCTTAAATCTATTAGTTAAGAATATAAAATATGTTTTTATTTTGGATAAAAAATCATATGGGGACAAGGTTTTTGGTTTAGTTTATCACTGATAAATTTTTTTTTTCTTTTTATTATTAGTATTAAAATTCCTTTCTCCCTACACAATAATAGTAGGAAATTAATTTACTAGAATAAGTATAAAAATTAATATTTACATAGTTAATAAATTATTAAAATTATTATGTATTAAAAAGATTTTTTTTTTTTTAAAGTCTTAAAATGATAATTTTTATCTTAATTATTACCATTATTATTTCTATCCTTAATGAATAATAATTAGAATAAATAGGATCAAGTTACTTGAAAAGACAAAAAACTTTGGAAAAATCATACTATAATTTAACACACTTTTTTTTTTTTAACTTCTTTTCACCTTCTTTTCATTATAATGCTGTTTGATTTTTTAATTAATTTATTATTCCCATTTTTTTGGTTCTTTTTAGTTTATTTGTAAAAAAGTATCTTTTTATCTATCTATCTATCTTTTTTATACTAATTACTATTATATTATCATTAAAGTAAAAAATAAATTTTTTTTTTAAAAAGGAACACAAATAATTTATATCCTATATAAAGAATCCGGTCCTAATTGAAGACAAAATAGCCTATTTTTTAAATACATAAACTCTAAAATATTTATTTTTTAAGACTTTGGTAATATATAATTTTATTTATTAATAATTAAAAATCAAAAAACACAATCAGAATAGCATTAGTAAAGAATTTTGCAAGCCCCACAATCCACAACATAATAATAAGGGAAAGAAGATTTTTGAGAAGGAGATTGAAAAAGAGTATTAATCAATTGATTTCTTTCCCTTCCTTTCAGACATGATGTTTAAAATATCAAGAGCATTAGCATAAAAACTAGCTAATGGAGGTATGAATAATTCCATAGACATGTTTATATAGTTGTATTTGAAGTGTTATTTTTAAATCTAAAATTCTAATATATTCTTTGATTGATAGCAATTTGTGCTTTTTTAGTGTTGGCTTTATTAGAACCAAAAAATGATGCATAATAAAGAACTGTACTATGAATAAATGAAATTAAGATACGCATTCTGAGGTGGTAGATTAGTACACTATGATTACTTAAAAATCGAAAGAATATTTAATAATAACAGGATTTACTTTTACTATTCATTTTTAAAATAATCGGGTTTCAATTCTAAAAATTCATTAAATGATATTCAATATTTATTTTGGGGAATTGGAATTGTATTTATTATTGATTCATTCTCAGTTTTTATTTTTTCATTTATAGTTGCCATTGGCTTCACAATTACTTTTCTTATGAATAACTTCATCGTATAAACTATCTAATGAATTTTTTTTTTTAATATTACTATCATATTGTTTTAAAATATCAAACATTATAGACATCAGAAAAAACAACTTTAACAGGTTCGTCATATGAATATGAATTGACAATAATCTTATTGATATTATCATCTGATTCCATGATGATTCTGGCATCATGGCGATTTCAATTGATTTTTCTACATCTTCTATATCTAAAGCTTTATTTGTTCTTTTATTTCTGTAACCTATAATGACTTTCATGGTTATCAACTATTTCTTCTAAATCTTTGTATATGGTATTGATGGTGTGAATATAAAGGAATTTAGAATCTATTGGTGTAAATAAATTATTTATAATAGAATTTTGATCATCTACATCAAGATTTTTGTAATCTGCTAATGCTGAAATAGCTTGATTATCATTATAAAATGTAGTTTTGATATCTCTTTCATAAACCATTGGATCATTAAGAGACATGTAATATTTAGTTCCAAAATATTTAATTTCATTTATTATTATCTTTCCTTTGTGTATCATCAGAATATTTCTTTTTCATTTCTAATTTGAATAAGCTTATTAAAGTATCAGAAAATTCTTTTTTGTTTATTACATTTATTCTTTGATTATTAATGAACTTATCAATTGGAAGGCTAAAAATCTATTTCAATTTCAATAGGTTTTTCATATCTTAATGATAGTTGTACGGATTGTTTAAAAAAAGAAATATTACCTCTTTTATATTTAAACCACATTTCTATTTAATATAAGTTATCTACTAATTCGATTTCTGGTTTTCTGCTTCTGCTTCTATGCATATTGTATTTATTTTTCTCTTTATTTTATTTTCCAGATTTTATCATAAAATTATCGATTTCATGATATTTACTAATAATAGTAATTAATGCTATTAAATTATTTGGTGAATTTTTTTTAATGGTTATTATACATATTATAAAAAAAACAAAATTAAAAATAAAAAAAAAATAAAATAAAAAAAAATATGTTTAATTAAATACAAATGAAAAAAAGGTCTGGTTAAAATTCTGCATGAGGTCGAATTTCTTCTGGCTAAAAAGTTTGGCTAAATCGCCAAAAATCTATGATTTATATTAAATCATCATGAATAAAAATTGAGTATAATGTATTCTAATAATTTTAATTAAAGTAAGAAAGCCACTATTATACTAAAGTATAATAATTGTATTTGACTTCCAATGGGACACGAGCCAAAGATCAAAATTTTATCATGGGACAAAATTATGATCTCTGTTGGTTGCGCTGGCCCTCCTGGCCTGCTTTACTATTTCTTCAGCATTGACGCTCTTGGAGGTTGTTTCAAACCTTTTGTTGACCATTGCTGACCAATAACAAAAGGCATGATTTTTGGTTAGAAGTTACGTTGTTACCGTCAAGAATGGTGTTCTTTTGTAAATGCCAGACTGAATTTGACACTTGCAAAATTCTTTCCATTCCCTTGAATTGTAATTGATATTGTTAAAACTTCTTTCTCCAAGAAGGAATTAAATATTTTATTGCACATACTAGAATAATCATACACATTAATATTTACCGATTATTAGAACTATTACTATTATAAAAATTACTATCTAAATTAGAATTATTATCTTCACTATTGCTATATTGCTATTACTACTATTATCATATTATCAATAATATTAATTAAAATTATTATTAAAATTATTATTATTATTAATGCTACCATTACTATTATTATTACTATTACTATTATTATTATTATTGCTATTTCTATTGATATTAAAATATTCATTATTATTGATAGGATTATTAGTATTAAGTTGATTAAAAAAATTTAATAGTTAGACAAAGTAATTGTAATGTTTTTTTAATACGGATATCTCTAAATGTTGGACAATCTAATAACCAATATTTAATACTTTGATCTTCCACTTTTGCAACATGGACAGTAGTTAGGACAAACTGGATCAACAAATTTTTGATGATTTAGAAGCAAGAACAGATACTAACGATAATGATACTATTATAGGTTATAAAAATAAAAAAACAAATGAAGATTTAGATGTAGACAGTGTAGAAAAATCAATTAAAATATTAGAAAGAACTAAAGAAAAGTCTTCATATAAAATAGTAGATTTTTAAATACAGATACCTATAATGTAATTTCAAAATATTTATCTCATTTAAACCATATTGAAGAAACATGAAGAAATTGGAAAATAAATATAAAACTAATTCCGTATTATTAAATAATTTAATAATGGAGAAATTAAAAAAAAGTGATTGTGTAATAATGTGAATTGATAAAGGCACGACTAAAAAATTAAAGTTTAAAATGAAAATAAAAAGCATATTAATAAAAATATATTCAATAATGAATGATAAAAAGAAATAAATTATTATAGTTTATGCTATTGAGAATTAAAATTAAAACAAAAAACTAATAAACTAAAATTTCTCACTTATAATAATAGTAACAAATAACATAATAAAATAAAATAAGTATTAAAATATGATCTTAAATAAAAACAACAACAACAACAACAACAACAACAAAAATAAACAACAAAAAACAAACATTAAAAAGTATTCTTTTTCTAAAAAAAAAAAAAAATTAATTCTTTCATAATTAATTAATATAAAAAATTATTAAAAATAAATGAAAATTTCTAAAAAAGTATAAATGAAAAATATTTAAAGTAAATGATCGTTTTATATCATTTTATTTGTTTTAAAGTAAATTGATTTTAAAACCTTTAATAATAAAAAAAGACAATTTGTTACATTTTAGTCAACTATTTAAAAATGAAATTTAAAAAAATTTAAATTCTTCTATTTATAATTATGAATTAGTTTGATTACTTCCTAAATCAAATAAAATTAATAATTATTATTAGAAAGTTTGTTTATGAACTATTAAATAAAGATAAAGAAAAATGATTAAAAAAAATAATTTTTATTTCCAAAATAATAAACATTTTTAATTTGCTTAAATTTAATGTATCATTTATTTATCATTTATTTAATAATTATTTTTATTAATTTTAGGTTGATTTTATTAATAAAGTTTATTTATAATAAATTATATAAATAGGTTAATTACAAGTAATTATTTAATACAAAATTCAATAAATTATACTATAATATGTGGCTTAATCTATTACTAAAAATCATGTACATGAATATTCTTTAGAACATGTGAATTACTAACTATTACTAATGTATTATTAATCAATAATAATTAAAGTTTATTAAGTTTATGATATTATAACAATTTTGTTTGTTAGAATATGTGAAGCTGATATGAAATTAATATGTCTAGCTACATATTAGCCATATTTAAAATAATTTTTATTATTTAAAATATATATTTTCATATTTAAAATTTATATATAATATTTCATAATAATAATATAATAATTGATATACATTATAATACATTATGTATATATTAACTATAGAATTCATGTACACATTTCATTATATTCCTCATATATTAATATTATATATTAGTATAAATTTTATTGTAATACTTATTTGTATTGAATTACCTTTCCTAATATAGTAATATTTCATTTAAAATGAAAAATATATTATATTTATATCCTATTTAATTATTATTCATATATTATGAATACATTACATTATATAATTGATATTCAATTATATTATAGGAATTTTATAATATAAAAATATTCATGTAAAAATTGTTAATAATTAGAGAAGAGCTTTAATAATTAATAAGAAAAATAGTAAAAGTGAAATTATCAATAAGAGAGAAGTTAATAATAATAATAATAAAATATTTTTCACCTAATAATAAATTATAAATAAAGTAATATTAAATGACTACAACATAAAAGAAACATATATCAATTGGTGCGAAGTGTGAGGTTGTAGAATAAAAGATATTAATATTATTAATATTAGTTAAGTAAATCTATAAATAGGTGAATTTAATTATTTAGTGTAAAGATATAATAATATCTTTAGATTATTTAATAATTAACTATTAATTATTAAATAATAAATTAATATTTATTAAAATTAACTATGAAATTTTTAATATTCAATGGAATAATTTAATAATAAATTATTTTATAATAATTCCGTCAAATTAAATAAAGATAAATATTTAAATTTAAGGAACAAAAGAATCTTAATTAAATTTAAATATTTCAAATATTTTAAATATTCATAATAACTTTAAATACTTTTTATTTAATTTTGACGGAATTATTATAAAATAATTTATTATTAAATTATTCCATTGAATATTAAAAATTTCATAGTTAATTTTAATAAATATTAATTTATTATTTAATAATTAATAGTTAATTATTAAATAATCTAAAGATATATATTATATCTTTACACTATAATTAAATTCACCTATATTATAGATTTACTTAACTAATATTAATAATATTAATATCTTTTATTCTACAACCTCACACTTCGCACCAATTTGATATATGTTTCTTTTATGTTGTAGTCATTTAATATTACTTTATTTATAATTTATTATATTAGGTGAAAAATATTTTATTATTATTATTATTAACTTCTCTCTTATTGATAATTTCACTTTTACTATTTTCTTATTAATTATTAAAGCTCTTCTCTAATTATTAACAATTTTTTACATGAATATTTTTATATTATAAAATCCTATAATATAATTGAATATCAATTATATAATGTAATGTATTCATAATATATGAATAATAATTAATAGGATATAAATATAATATATTTTTCATTTTAAATGAAATATTACTATATTAGGAAAGGTAATTCAATACAAATAAGTATTACAATAAAATTTATACTAATATATAATATTAATATATGAGAATATAATGAAATGTGTACATGAATTCTATAGTTAATATATACATAATGTATTATAATGTATATCAATTATTATATTATTATTATGAAAATATTATATATAAATTTTAAAATATGAAAATATATATTTTAAATAATAAAAATTATTTTAAATATGGCTAATATGTAGCTAGACATATTAATTTCATATCAGCTTCACATATTCTAACAAACAAAATTGTATAAATATCATAACTTAATAAACTTTAATTATTATTGATTAATAATACATTAGTAATAGTTAGTAATTCACATGTTCTAAGAATATTCATGTACATGATTTTTAGTAATAGATTAAGCCACATATTATAGTATAATTTATTGAATTTTGTATTAAATAATTACTTGTAATTACCTATTTATATAATTTATTATAAATAAACTTTATTAATAAAATCAACCTAAAATTAATAAAAATAATTATTAAATAAATGATAAATAAATGATACATTAAATTTAAGCAAATTAAAAAATGTTTATTATTTGGAAATAAAAATTATTTTTTTAATCATTTTTTCTTTATCTTTATTTAATAGTTCATAAACAAACTTTCTAATAATAATTATTAATTTTATTTGATTTTAGGAAGTAATCAAACTAATTCATAATTATAAATAGAAGAATTTAAATTTTTTTAAATTTCATTTTTAAATAGTTGACTAAAATGTAACAAATTGTCTTTTTTTATTATTAAAGGTTTTAAAATCAATTTACTTTAAAACAAATAAAATGATATAAAACGATCATTTACTTTAAATATTTTTCATTTATACTTTTTTAGAAATTTTCATTTATTTTTAATAATTTTTTATATTAATTAATTATGAAAGAATTAATTTTTTTTTTTTTTTAGAAAAAGAATACTTTTTAATGTTTGTTTTTTGTTGTTATTTTTGTTGTTGTTGTTGTTGTTGTTGTTGTTTTATTTAAGATCATATTTTAATACTTATTTTATTTTATTATGTTATTTGTTACTATTATTATAAGTGAGAAATTTTAGTTTATTAGTTTTTTGTTTTAATTTTAATTCTCAATAGCATAAACTATAATAATTTATTTCTTTTTATCATTTCATTATTGAATATATTTTTATTAATATGCTTTTTATTTTCATTTTAAACTTTAATTTTTTAGTCGTGCCTTTATCAATTCACATTATTACACAATCACTTTTTTTTTTAATTTCTCCATTATTAAATTTATTTAATAATACGGAATTAGTTTTATATTTATTTTCAATTTCTTCATGTTCTTCAATATGGTTTAAATGAGATAAATATTTTGAAATTACATTATAGGTATCTGTATTTAAAAGATCTACTATTTTATATGAAGACTTTTCTTTAGTTCTTTCTAATATTTTAATTGATTTTTCTACACTGTCTACATCTAAATCTTCATTTGTTTTTTTATTTTTATAACCTATAATAGTATCATTATCGTTAGTATCTGTTCTTGCTTCTAAATCATCAAAAATTTGTTGATCCAGTTTGTCCTAACTACTGTCCATGTTGCAAAAGTGGAGATCAAAGTATTAAATATTGGTTATTAGATTGTCCAACATTTAGAGATATCCGTATTAAAAAAAACATTACAATTACTTTGTCTAACTATTAAATTTTTTTAATCAACTTAATACTAATAATCCTATCAATAATAATGAATATTTTAATATCAATAGAAATAGCAATAATAATAATAATAGTAATAGTAATAATAATAGTAATGGTAGCATTAATAATAATAATAATTTTAATAATAATTTTAATTAATATTATTGATAATATTGATAATAGTAGTAATAGCAATATAGCAATAGTGAAGATAATAATTCTAATTTAGATAGTAATTTAGTTAATAATAGTAATAGTTCTAATAATCGGTAAATATTAATGTGTATGATTATTCTAGTATGTGCAATAAAATATTTAATTCCTTCTTGGAGAAAGAAGTTTTAACAATATCAATTACAATTCAAGGGAATGGAAAGAATTTTGCAAGTGTCAAATTCAGTCTGGCATTTACAAAAGAACACCATTCTTGACGGTAACAACGTAACTTCTAACCAAAAATCATGCCTTTTGTTATTGGTCAGCAATGGTCAACAAAAGGTTTGAAACAACCTCCAAGAGCGTCAATGCTGAAGAAATAGTAAAGCAGGCCAGGAGGGCCAGCGCAACCAACAGAGATCATAATTTTGTCCCATGATAAAATTTTGATCTTTGGCTCGGTGTCCCATTGGAAGTCAAATACAATTATTATACTTTAGTATAATAGTGGCTTTCTTACTTTAATTAAAATTATTAGAATACATTATACTCAATTTTTATTCATGATGATTTAATATAAATCATAGATTTTTGGCGATTTAGCCAAACTTTTTAGCCAGAAGAAATTCGACCTCATGCAGAATTTTAACCAGACCTTTTTTTCATTTGTATTTAATTAAACATATTTTTTTTTATTTTTATTTTTTTATTTTTAATTTTGTTTTTTTTATAATATGTATAATAACCATTAAAAAAAATTCACCAAATAATTTAATAGCATTAATTACTATTATTAGTAAATATCATGAAATCGATAATTTTATGATAAAATCTGGAAAATAAAATAAAGAGAAAAATAAATACAATATGCATAGAAGCAGAAGCAGAAAACCAGAAATCGAATTAGTAGATAACTTATATTAAATAGAAATGTGGTTTAAATATAAAAGAGGTAATATTTCTTTTTTTAAACAATCCGTACAACTATCATTAAGATATGAAAAACCTATTGAAATTGAAATAGATTTTAGCCTTCCAATTGATAAGTTCATTAATAATCAAAGAATAAATGTAATAAACAAAAAAGAATTTTCTGATACTTTAATAAGCTTATTCAAATTAGAAATGAAAAAGAAATATTCTGATGATACACAAAGGAAAGATAATAATAAATGAAATTAAATATTTTGGAACTAAATATTACATGTCTCTTAATGATCCAATGGTTTATGAAAGAGATATCAAAACTACATTTTATAATGATAATCAAGCTATTTCAGCATTAGCAGATTACAAAAATCTTGATGTAGATGATCAAAATTCTATTATAAATAATTTATTTACACCAATAGATTCTAAATTCCTTTATATTCACACCATCAATACCATATACAAAGATTTAGAAGAAATAGTTGATAACCATGAAGTCATTATAGGTTACAGAAATAAAAGAACAAATAAAGCTTTAGATATAGAAGATGTAGAAAAATCAATTGAAATCGCCATGAATGCCAGAATCATCATGGAATCAGATGATAATATCAATAAGATTATTGTCAATTCATATTCATATGACGAACCTGTTAAAGTTGTTTTTTCTGATGTCTATAATGTTGATATTTTAAAACAATATGATAGTAATATTAAAAAAAAAATTCATTAGATAGTTTATACGATGAAGTTATTCATAAGAAAAGTAATTGTGAAGCCAATGGCAACTATAAATGAAAAAATAAAAACTGAGAATGAATCAATAATAAATACAATTCAATTCCCAAAATAAATATTGAATATCATTTAATGAATTTTTAGAATTGAACCCGATTATTTTAAAAATGAATAGTAAAAGTAATCCTGTTATTATTAAATATTCTTTCGATTTTTAAGTAATCATAGTGTACTAATCTACCACCTCAGAATGCGTATCTTAATTTCATTTATTCATAGTACAGTTCTTTATTATGCATCATTTTTTGGTTCTAATAAAGCCAACACTAAAAAAGCACAAATTGCTATCAATCAAAGAATATATTAGAATTTTAGATTTAAAAATAACACTTCAAATACAACTATATATAACATGTCTATGGAATTATTCATACCTCCATTAGCTAGTTTTTATGCTAATGCTCTTGATATTTTAAACATCATGTCTGAAAGGAAGGGAAAGAAATCAATTGATTAATACTCTTTTTCAATCTCCTTCTCAAAAATCTTCTTTCCCTTATTATTATGTTGTGGATTGTGGGGCTTGCAAAATTCTTTACTAATGCTATTCTGATTGTGTTTTTTGATTTTTAATTATTAATAAATAAAATTATATATTACCAAAGTCTTAAAAAATAAATATTTTAGAGTTTATGTATTTAAAAAAATAGGCTATTTTGTCTTCAATTAGGACCGGATTCTTTATATAGGATATAAATTATTTGTGTTCCTTTTTAAAAAAAAAATTTATTTTTTACTTTAATGATAATATAATAGTAATTAGTATAAAAAAGATAGATAGATAGATAAAAAGATACTTTTTTACAAATAAACTAAAAAGAACCAAAAAAATGGGAATAATAAATTAATTAAAAAATCAAACAGCATTATAATGAAAAGAAGGTGAAAAGAAGTTAAAAAAAAAAAAGTGTGTTAAATTATAGTATGATTTTTCCAAAGTTTTTTGTCTTTTCAAGTAACTTGATCCTATTTATTCTAATTATTATTCATTAAGGATAGAAATAATAATGGTAATAATTAAGATAAAAATTATCATTTTAAGACTTTAAAAAAAAAAAAATCTTTTTAATACATAATAATTTTAATAATTTATTAACTATGTAAATATTAATTTTTATACTTATTCTAGTAAATTAATTTCCTACTATTATTGTGTAGGGAGAAAGGAATTTTAATACTAATAATAAAAAGAAAAAAAAAATTTATCAGTGATAAACTAAACCAAAAACCTTGTCCCCATATGATTTTTTATCCAAAATAAAAACATATTTTATATTCTTAACTAATAGATTTAAGATAATAACTAAGAGTATCAACGTTTAAAAGTAAAATAAATCTGTAGGACCAGATAATTGAGCATAATTTTTCTCTTGACAAAAAAACTAGACCTTGCCTTTTTTTTAATCACATTTAGAAAGTTGACTACATTGATTATTCTTTAGTAATAATTAAAATTGACATAATACGTTATACCTTTTTTTATTATTATTCATTTTATATTCTATTATATATATATATATCTAATAATTATTTAAATTTACTTTTTTATACAATTATACATTTAAAAGGTTTTATATATATATATATATATAAATAATACAGAGGTGTTATGATTATTAATTATTAAAATGAAATTTTTTTAGCCTCTTGTCTTCATTAATATATTAGTGTATATATTTATTATTATTTAAATAAATTATATAATTAGAAGTTTAATAAATGAATGAATATACTAAATAAATTTCAATTCTATTTTAGTTTATTCTATAGAAAAATGAAAAGAAATTTTAAATTAAAAAAATAATTTTATTTAAATATATAAATAAATTTTTTTTTTTTTTACCTTTTAAAGAAAATAAAGAGTTTTTTTTTCTAAAAAAATTTAAATTTAAAAATTTTATTACCTCAAAGGTAGTTGTTATTAAAAAAAAAAAAAAGCTATTATTTTCAAAGTATAAAAAGAAAAAGAGGTAGATATAATAATAATAACAATAACAATAATAAAAAAGGTTTAATTTTTCAAATTTTTGTATCCTTTTCATTTAATTTCTTATACATATATAAAAAAAAAAAAAAAAAAGTAGAATGGCATTAAAAACATTAAAATAAAATGACTATAAATATAAATATTAATAAAATAAGAGAAATTGAAATGAATATTAAATCTTTTACAATCTTTATCATAAAAAAAACATTTTTATATTACAACCAAAATAATAATTATTATTGTATAACACGAAAAAATTAATTAAAAAAAAAACAATATAAAATTAACAATAAATTTAAAATTGAAACATGATTATTAATGATATAAATGACTTTAGAAATGTTTTATTTTCTTTCTTTAAATATACAAGACCTTTTTTTTTTTTTTTTAAATAATATATTTTTGCTGATTTAATTATTAATATTATATTATACATTTTAAAAAATATATTCTAACCAGTTTTTTTGTTCAATATTTATAGAAATATTTATTTTTTAAAAAAAAAAAATATCATAAATTATACTTGATAAAATGGTTGAACAATGGAGAGCTAATGTTGCTTATGCCCCAGCAGGTACTAAAGTTGAATATCAAGGTATTATTTATGAACTTATTCAACCCCACACTTCTCAAATAACTTGGGAACCAGGTATGGTTCCAGCACTTTGGAGAGTTTGTCGTAACCAATCTGGTGCTTCTAATCATCATAGACGTCATTCTAGTTGTTCTTCATGTTCCTCTGATCATGGTCATGGCCATGGCGGTCATAATAACCATCATAATGAACCACACGGAAAACCACAACAACCACAGCAACAATTTGGACTCTTTGGGCAAGGTCAACAACAACAACAACAACAATCATCACAACAACAATTTGGACTCTTTGGACAAGGTCAACAACAACCACCATATGGTCAAGGACCACAAGGTTATGGACAAGGTCAACAACAACAACCACCATATGGTCAAGGACCACAAGGTTATGGACAAGGTCAACAACAACCACCATATGGTCAATATGGTCAAGGACCACAAGGTTACGGACAAGGTCAACAACAACCACCATACGGTCAATATGGTCAAGGACCACAAGGTTACGGACAAGGTCAACAACAACCACCATATGGTCAATATGGTCAAGGACCACAAGGTTTCGGACAACAGCCTCCATTTGGTGGTTATGGTCAACCATCATATGGTGGTCAATACCCCCCACAACCTTATGGACAAAATTCATATGGTGGTGGACAATATCCACCATTCCCACAAGCATTCGGACAATCTTATCAAAATAACTATTCTTTCCCATACCAATGGGTTCGTTGGGCCGGTTACACACCAGAAAATGCCATTGCACTTTCTAATAAGAATGGTAAAACCTTTGTTGTTGCTCGTGGTCCAATAGAAGGTGGTCTTCACCCAGGTTATGCGGATCCAAATAATAATAAATGTTTTGTAGGTTATGGTGGTAAGGAATACATTTTAGATGATTTTGAAGTATTAATTTGTGATTCTTCTCGTTATATGTGGTTACCATGTACCGATCCAAAATCTATTGATGGTAAACCAATTATTGGTGGATATGAAAGTGATGGTTTAGAACTCTATGTATGCAAATGTATGCATAAAGGAATTCCATACTTTGGTAAGACAAGTGCAAGACATAGTTGTGCTAATTTTGCATACAATGAAAAAGAACGTGAATGTACTGACTTTGACGTTTTAGTCTATAAATAAGGAAAAAGCGATCATTTAAAATTTTATTAAACGTACATATGAATTTTCAACAAATTAATAGTTTATACCACTTTTAAATTTTCCATCTTTAAAAATTAAATAAATATATTCCCTTTTTTTTTTTTTTACCAAAAAAAAAAAAAAAAACAACTCTAATATTTACATAAATATTAATGGCCAAACATATTTATTAAGATAATAATAATAATAAAATAACAAACTCATTATAGTATAAATAAATAAAAAAATTTTATATACTATTCACATTTCATATTTAATAATTATCTTTTTTAAAAAAAAAAAAAAAAGAGTATTCAAATAAAAACAATTCAAAGAAAAATTGTTTAATCAAATTTATTTAATGTGTTTATCATTAATTTATTATAAAATAATGTAAAGATAAAACTTTATACTATTTTTTATTGTGTATGTAATAATAATAATAATGACATGGTCAATAATATAAGATTCAACTTTTTTTTAATTTAAACACTTTTGTTAAAAAATTTAATAATAATAAAAAACAATATTATCATTGTATTTCATAGAATTTGTATTTATTATTATTATTATTATTATTATTATTATTATTATTATTATTATTATTATTATTATTATTATTATTATTATTATTATTATTATTATTATTATTATTATTATTATTATTATTATTATTATTATTATTATTATTATTATTATTATTATTATTATTATTATTATTATTATTATTATTATTATTATTATTATTATTATTATTATTATTATTATTATTATTATTATTATTATTATTATTATTATTATTATATTATTATTATTATTATTATTATTATTATTATTATTATTATTATTATTATTATTATTATTATTATTATTATTATTATTATTATTATTATTATTATTATTATTATTATTAACTATCATTGTATTTTGTATTATTACTCTATTATCCTACTTTCATTTATTTATTTTCTGTATGTTTTCTTTTTGTAATTTCTGGTTGGTTTCTAGCCAAGTCACGCGAAGGTATGGCCAGGTATTTCTAAGAAGTTCTTTTTTCAAGAATGCATTTAAAATATTTTACACCCTAAAAATTTTTTGATCCAAATTATTATTAAAAAAAAAAGCATTTTTTTATCAATAATTGCCACTTTATAAAGTCGGCATTCTTTTCAAAATGGGATTGTTTTTTATATGAGATAAAACATTTTTTATTTCTTTATACCCCCATTTTAACTATTTAATAATAATTAATATAATTTACAATAATAATAAAAAAGTGACTTTTAAAACTTTTTAATTCCATCATGCCATATATATTAAAATTATATATTAGATTATATTGTATTATATATATATTAATTTTTAATTTTAATGTCATTAAATATATCAAATATATTTAATAATATAGTGTAATATATAATATAATAAATTTCTATTCAAATTGAATTGTGGTAGATTATATTATAATATATTGTATAAATAAATATTAAAATAAATAATTAAAAATATTAAGACTTTCCTTTTTTGTATATAATTTAGTGTTAAATGGATGCTTCATCCATTCTTAAACTTTGTTATTGTTAATTGAATTTTATATATATTATAATATAATGGAATATATTTAATAAAAAGAAAAGTTTAACTTTTTTTTCTTATTTTTATATATAAAATTAGCGATGGATATATGAATAAATACGATTTTGACAAGTTTTCCTAAAAAGTTTAACACTTTTGAACAGTAAAACATTATTAAAAAAGTATAAGTGTATACATTATGTATATATTATGTATTTTGCTTGAAATTTGAAACGTTGTGTAATAATGTAATGTAATGTAATAAAATGTAAGACGTCACATTTCAAAATGTTTAAAACAAATAATATTAAATATTAATTAATAAAATTGATCCTACTTTAAAAATTTAAATTAAAAATTATATTATTATTAAATAGTATTATATAATATTATACCATAATTTAAAATAAATTTAGCATTTTTTTTTTAATAAAAAATAAATAATAAAAAAGAAAATAAATAAATAATAAAAAAAAAGTTTTCATTTAAAAAAGGAAATAGTATATAAATAAAAAGGTAACAGTAAAGAATAGATTAATAAAAATATAGACATTATAACTATACATTTCTTATTTTTCTAAAAATTCATTGAAAAATATATAAAGAATTAGTATTGAAATTAGTAAAAATTCAATAGTTGATAGTTGATATCCAAAAAGAATAATTATAAACAAAAAAAACACACACATCTAATATTATATATTCAAACGAGTTAAAATTACTAAAAACTAAAAAAGTTTTTTGGTTTATGACTTTAATTTTTACCAGGATTATTTATCAATGAATAAAATTGAATGATTTTATTAATATAACCAAAAATATTAACCCATTTTATTTTAATTTTTAATTTTAATTTTACCCATATTATATATATCAATTTATTTAATTATTTATACAATTTTTCATTGCTGGTTTATTAATTATATAAAACTAGTCAAGATGGGCGATTTATGGAAACCAAATACTTTATATGAACCAAAAGGTTTAAAAATTGAATATGAAGGTGTTATTTACGAACTTATTCAACCACATACTTCTCAATATGGTTGGGAACCAACTCAAACTCCAGCTATTTGGAAGGTTTCCGAAGACCAAGAGGGTGTCAAATTCAGACGTCAAGATGAAGAAATGAAACAAAAAATGACACTAAAAGAAAGAGATGATGTTCCATATCAATGGGTACCATACACAGGTTCTATGCCTGAAAATGCTATTGGTATTGCCAATAAACATAAGACTTTCTATGTTGCTCGTTCCCACATTCATGGTGGTATTCATCCAGGTTACGCTGATCAATACAATAGTAGATGTTTCATTGGTTACGGTGGTAAGGAAGAAATTTGTGAAAGATTTGAAGTTTTAGTTTGTGAACCAAACAAATATCAATGGGTTTCATGTTCTAATATTAATGATGTTGATGGTAATTTAGTTATTGGTGGTAATGAATCTGATGGAACCCCACTTTACGTCTGTAAATGTTATCGTGAAAAGGTTGCTTATATTGGTAAAACTTCAAAAGCAACAGACAATGCTTTTTACAGTTTCAGTGAAAAGGAACATAGAGTTAAAAAGTTTGAAGTTTTAACTTTTCTTTAAATAATTAATATTCCCATCCTCTTCCGTTCAACTCCAATTCCATTCAAGTTTATTCTAAAAAATGAGTTCCATTCTTATTCTTGATAATTCTTTTTAAGAAGAAAAAATAAAATCTCTCATTTTTAATCTTTTATTATAAATGAATAAATAACAATAATAATAATAATAATAATATATCCTTATGGTTAATTTTCCAAAAAAAAGCCTTTTCAAAAATCATTATTTCTTTATGGTAGTAATGTGTAAATAATTAAAAAAAAAAAAAAAAAAAAGTTATAATAAACAAAAGAAGGCATAGTAATAATAAAAAAAAAAAAAAAAAAAGAATTAAAAAAATTTTTTTTCTTTAATTGTACATATATATAATTAAATAATCAAATTTCTTATTATTCCACTATTATTAAATTTTCTTGTAAAAGTAATACATTTTAAAACAATAAAAAAAAAACCATTTCATAATATTAAAAGTAAAAATTGTGTTTTTTTTTTCATCCTTGTTTATTTAAGTTATTAAAGTGTAAGTAGTCAAAATTTTATGGTAATTTTTTATATTCTTTTTTTTTTTTTTTTTTTTTTGATATATGTATTGTTGGTTATTATACACACAAATAAAAAAAAAACAAATAGACTTTATTTTTCCCTTCAAGGATATAACAAATATCATAAATCATAATAAATTGATATTATTTTAGTAATGTAAAAAGAAATCATTTTATAAAAACATTATAGGCATAATTCTTTATGTTGTTATAAACTATAAAATGAATGTAATATATTTCCTTTTTTTTTTATTTCATCCCATCTAATAAGAATTTTTCTATAAACAATAACTATCTTGATTGCTATTACAACTACAATAGTATTATTATTCTCTTTTAAATAATAAATAAGAAAAAAAGCTATTAACAAAAAATAATTTATCCATTTTTAAAAGATCCCTTTTTTAAAAAAGAAAACCAACTATTTTGTTTAAGCCAAAGGCATTTTAATGTTCACTTTTTTTTTTACATATTTATTAACTTTTCTATTAACTTATCTATTGACTTTTATTTATCAAATTTATTTAATTTTTATTAATTTATTTATTTAATTATTTATCCCCATTTTTTAAATTAAAAAAGTATTTTTCAAAGTTAAATCATAAGGCAATACAACCCAAAAAGTAAACAAAACATTAATAAAAATAAATAAAACTAATATTTTTTTATTATTATATAGATAAAACTTTTTTTTTTCCATCCTTTAACCACTCTTTCATTAGTTGACAGCAAGAAAACCACCACCACCACCATCACCACTTTCAACCTTTAATTATTATTATTCCTAGCCCTATTTGACTTTGGATATAAATGAACAAAATTATATTTATTTTAATAAATATTTTATCAATATATAAATGGATAAAAGTATCTATTTAAATAATTCATTTTGTCCCTAAATTAAATTTTTAATTATTTTATTTATCAAAGAAATTAAAAGAATTTTTTTATTTAATTATAATTTCCTTAAACGGTAAAATATGACATTATTTATTTTACAATACAAAATGAATTACATTCATAATAAATTATATTCTATTGAATAGTATATAATAAAGATCATTCTAACATATAATAATAAATGATTTATTCAACATAAAAAAAGATAAATCACATCACTCTATTATATAACAAATTAATTAATGCTAAAAGTAGTAAAGTAGTATATAATATAATAATAATGTAATGGTGTATAATATATTTTAATTGTAATATTTTAATTACAATATATTAGTGATTTATTTTATTTTAATAGTGCCATTTTTAATATATTAGTATTGTATTGTAAAACGTATCACGTAATATTATTCATTAAATTTTATTATTTATTAAAATAAATTATTCCATATATTATCAATAATAATGTTTCTTCTTTTTTATATTAAATAAGATTTAATATCATTATTAATTTCTTACATTAAATGGATTATTTTTATAAGAAAAGCCATCACCATCTTCAAACGCTATATATTATCAATAGTATTGCAGAATAATAAAATATATAAAGAAATTAAATTATCAATATAAATAATATTTTATTTATTTATTAATTAATAATAAATAATAACAAGAGATATTAAATAGTTATTTATTTATTAATATAATATTCATTTATTCATTTTAATTACTATTATTTATTTAATTTCTATTTATTTATACATTTATTAATTATTACCATTTTGAAAATTGATACCACCACAAATATAAATGATCAAATAATAAAGAAAGAATTACCTCTTTTTTTAATTAATTATTAATTAATTTTTATTAAAAAATTCTAAAACTATAAAATAAACGATTTTTTCCTTTTTTATTTTTAATCTTTACAAGTTTTTTTATATTATTAAAGGTAAATAAAAAGTAAAAAAAAAAAAATTAATAATTAAAAATTTAATTATACTATAATATAATTAAAAAATATTTATATTTAAATATTTATTTATATATAATATTTGTTCTTTGCATTTGACAGACTTTTGATTTTTAGATTTTTAAAACAAAAAAACATTTAATCAAGATGGGAGAACAATGGAGAGCTAATGTTTCTTACGGTCCAGCCGGTACCAGAGTTGAATACGAAGGTACTGTCTATGAACTTATTCAACCACACACTTCTCAAATTGGTTGGGAACCAACTATGACTCCAGCTCTTTGGAGAGTTGCTCGTCACCAAGATGGAGGTCACTCTGAACACCACTCTTCTGGTCATCACTCTGAACACCATTCCTCTGGTCATCACTCTGAACACCATTCTTCTGGTCATCACTCTGAACATCACGAACAACAACAACAACAACAACAACAACAACCACAATTCCAACAACCACCACAACAACAATTCCAACAACAACAACAATTCCAACAACAAAATGTTTCTAACACTCCACCATACCAATGGGTTTCCTTCAACGGTACTTTCCCACAAAATGTTGTCAGTGAAAGTAACAAGCTCGGTAAGACTTTTGTTGTTGCTCGTGCTGAAGTCAGAGGTGGAAAGCACCCAGGTTACGCTGATATGAGAAACAAGAACTGTTACACTTCTTACGGTGGTGAAGAAGTTGAATCCAAGAACTACGAAGTTTTAGTTTGTGAACCAGGTAGATACTCTTGGGTTAACTGCAACAACCCAGCTAATATTAACGGTAACCCAATTCAAGGTGGTCACGAAAGCGACAATACTCCACTTTACGTTGTCAAGGTTGAACGTGATGGTGTTCCATACTTTGGTAAGACTTCTCCAAAGTCTAGCGCTGCTTACTACGGTTTCGACCGTAAGGAACGTAAGGAAAACAACTTCCAAGTTTTAGTTTTCCATTAAATGAATTTGTTTCGTTGAAGAAAAAAGAAAAAAAATAATTTCATAAGAAACCAAGCTTTTCGTATAAAAAAAATTATTTTATATTTGGACTATGATTATTGTTTTTTTTTAAATTTTTTTTGAAAAATATAAAATGGCTCAACATTTTATCACATAAAAAATATTATCGAATTAATTATCAAACAAAATTACGAAAAAAGAAAAAAAAGCTCAATAATAGATTTTATTAAAAAATATTAAACAAAAAAAATGTAAATATAAAGTAATAACAACAAATTCACACACAAAAAAAAAAACTAAAAAAAGAAAAAGAAAAGAGAAGGAATTTTTGAACCTAAATTTTCTTTAACTTTTTTTTTTATAAAAATATCGTTTTAAACTTCAAAAAAAAATCATTGTATAAAAATTTGCAAATAATTATCGAATTTACATTTATTTAATAAAAAAAAATATTTAAAAAATTAACTTTTTTTTTTTTACTGAGTCGAATTAAACTTTTTTTAAATATTTTGTGGATTCATTTTTATTTTTCATTTATTAAATTATGTGGATTTATTTTTTTGGTTGGTTGATGGTAAGGAAAAATAAAAAAAAAAAAAAAAGGTATATTAATTTGTTATATTTTTATTTATTAGAATAAAAGAGTACAATTTATTTACAGTTAAGACTTTCATTATTGACAGTCACTGAGTCCGGCATTAGAAGTCAATTAATAATGATTGTATAATCGAGTAAAGATCTCAAAGGGAATTCAATCAAAGCGCAATATTATGATGATAATAAATTTATTGAAACTAAAGATTTTATTAAATTATGTTATGAGTACCCAGAGTTTGCCTATGGCTTCTACTGGCTATTGAAAGCAAGAAGCGGATATAAGTTGGATGCTAGAGTTGCCAAAGCTGCTAAATTTGTTGATCCAGTTTGTCCTAACTACTGTCCATGTTGCAAGTGTGGAGATCAAAGTATTAAACATTGGTTATTAGATTGTCCAACATTTAGAGATATCCGTATTAAACATTATGATTCCATAGTCCAGCTATTAAATTTTTTCAGTCAACGTAATTCCAATAGTCCTATCAATAATAATGAAATTGATAATATCAGTAGAGATAGCAATAACAGTAATAGTAATAGTAACAATAATAATTATAACAATAGTAATAATAACAATAGTAGTAATAGTAATAATAGAAATAGTAATAATAACAATAGTAGTAATAGAAATAATAATATTAATAATGATAGCAATAGTGAAGATAATAATTCTAATTTAGATAGTAATTTAGTTAATGATAGTAATAGTTCTAATAATCCGGTGAATATTAATGTGTATGATTATTCTAGTGTGTGCAGTAAAATATTTAAATTCCTTCTTGGGGGAAGAAGTTTTAACAATATTAATTACAATTCAAGGGAATGGAAAGAACTTTGTAAGCGTCAGATTCAATCTGGTACTAATGAAGGAACACCATTCTTGACGGTAACCGCGGAACTTCTAACCAAAATCATGCCTTTTGCTATTGGCCAGCAATGGTCAATGTTCAAAAGGTTTGAAGCAACATCCAAGAGCGTCAATGCTGAAGAAACAGTAAGACAGGCCAGGAGGGCCAGCGCAACCAATGGAGATCATAATTTTGTTCCATGACAAAATTTTGATCTTTGGCTCGGTGTCCCATTGGAAGTCAAATACAATTATTATACTTTAGTATGATAGTGGCTTTCTTACTTTAATTAAAATTACTAGAATACATTATACCCAATTTTTATTCATTTGTGTTTATTAAACATATTTTTTTTTATTTTTATTTATTTTTAATTTTTTATTACATGTATTATAATTTTAATTAAATTAATAATAAAGTTTAAAATATTTGATGCCGTTAAAAAAAAAAAAAAAAAAAAAAAAAAAAAAAAAAAAATGTATAATCGAGTTATTTATGATATAGATGAATTTATTAAAAGAATTAAAATCTACCGTAAGCTCATTGATTACATCCACAAAAGATGTAATGAATTTAGGAAGCAAGAATATCTTCATTGGATTAAAACAGGATGTCCCTCTTGGGAACGTGCCTTCATTTATTTAATAAATGTAGTTTCTCAAGGGGGTCTACTCATGCTCATGGTACTGAGAGAGTAGAAAGAATTAAATCCAAGTATTGCGCAATGGATGCTTGGTGCCCTCTTAGGAATGTGCCTTCATTTATTTAATAAATGTAATTTCTCAAGGGGGTCTACTCATGCTCATGGTACTGAGAGAGTAGAAAGAATTAAATCCAAGCATTGCGCAATGGATGCTTGGTTAGTCTTCAAGGGAAAATTATTAGGACTAAGCTCATGGTACTGAGCGATTAAAAAACATTTTATTCATCAAATTTAAGTATTTGATGAATAAGTGAATGTTTGATTTTTCAGGTAAGTTTGTATAGTATTTAATTAGAAGAGTAATACATTTTGTTGCTGTATTTTTTCTTTTATTCATGTATTCATGTAGTACTACTCTTCTCTTGTAAGAATCCAATGTAGTCAACTTTAGCATTTGCATTGTACTTTTATATTCATGTAGCTATTGTTGTATTGTTTCTTGTAAGAGACTGATTCACTCTACATCATGTAAAAATACTATTCACAAGCTTTCTGGTGTCGACATTCTTGATTCAAATTTTTTACCAATTTAAATATTTAATGAAAAGTAAAGTCAAACAAGTTTAGTGTCAAAAAGCGAATCGAATTTACTAACAACAAACCAAAACTAGAATTTTTAAAGAAAATTTACAACTAGAATTCAAAAAAAGAAACTTTAAACAAAGCATCGTAACAATTTTTGTACTATCCAGTACTTTTAAGAAGAGAGAGAGAGACAGATTTTTTTCCATATACGTTATATTTGTAATTTTTATTAGTATTTATTTTATATTCAATATTTTTTAATTAGAATTTATTATCATGTCAGTCCTTTATATTAAAGATAAGAATTATATCAGACGTGGTACCCGGTCTTATGGTATCCCTTAGATGATATTCGCTCCTTCTTTATCCGTGGTATTCGATCATGGTCAGTAAATATGCTATGGGAAAAACTCGAGGTTATTCTAGAAGATAAATTTAATTCAGTTATTAGTGTTAAATATTTTCAAACTTTCAATGATCACTTTTTCTTAGTCAAGGTTCATGGTTCATCAAAAGATTGTATTAAAATCTTACACATGTTAAAGAAGAAACTTTCAGTTACCTCAATTTCCTTTTCAGCTCGTAGTAGAAGGAATCACAAATACACTTTTTCCACTCTCAAACGTAAAATTTTAGTTTCTAATAAACATCAACATTCTATTCAACAATCATTTCAACAATCAGTTCAACAATCAGTTCAACAATCTCATCAACAATCCGATCTTCAACAAGATCTTCAACAGGATCTTCAACAAGTTTCCCATCATGAAAATATTCCAGATCTACAGCAAACACAATTTCAATCTCAACATTCAACAATTAATTCTAATAGTTCTATCAACTCTGATAACAGTTCAATAGTTGATAGTTCTTCAGTTTCACAGCCATCTAGTAATAGTTCTACTTATTCCTCTGATGCATCATCCATTAATAACGATGACTTTAATAATAATAATAATAGCAACGATTCTTCCTCATCCAACAAGCCTGATAACTTTTCTTTTTGTCTTAGTTGGAACACCAATGGGTGGAATCATGAAAAGAGAGATAGTATTAGCTATTTCACAGCTATTTTCAAACCATTATTCTTATGTTTCCAAGAAACTGGTAATGGTTCTGGATCGAATACAGATTATCCTTGTCGTGTTACTTTGCGAAACTATAGACACTTTTTCAAGAAAGCTGACGAATCAGTTCCGGGAATGAGAGGTTTATATTTAGGTTTTCACAATTCATGTCAAGCCTCACTTGAAAACTTCTCTGGAAAGTATATTATTTCTATTTATACTTTTAGTCTCTGGAATAGATTCAAATGCTCGATTGGAAATGTTTATATGCCTCATAGTCATCACAACATCTATGTTGATCATGCAAAGTTAGAAGTTCGCTTGTGGTTACAAACTCATTCATCCCATCCATCGATTCTTGTTGGTGATTTTAATATGTCTAAAGTAAAATTATCCAACTGGTTATCAACTAATGGATTAGGAGATTGGGAAATTCTTCCGCTTAGAGGGTCTACTATCTCTTGGACTCGAGGTGATCAATCTTCCGATATTGACCATGCTCTTATCAATTCGAAGATGAAAGATCTTATTCACTCAGGATCATTTATAAATAATTTTTATCCTGTATCAGACCATAAGCCACTTCTTATTAATGGTAAAATTATTCCTATGGAAGATTTTTCTAATGACTTTAATGTTCCTAAGAAAATTCTGAAATGGAATAGATTAAAATGTATTGAGGAAAAGGAATCTATTATCAGTCATAATAAATTCCAAATTCTTTCAGCAAAATTCAACGATCCTAATGTTTCTACAGATGAACTTTCCAAAGAGTTTACTTCAACTGCTTTTTCAATTGCAGACGAGCTCAGTATTACTTCAGCAAATAATGTTATAAAGTCTTCATTTCATATTTCACAACAAATTTTTAATCTCCAAAAAATCAAAATGAAGTTGTATAAGAGATTTAAAAAGAAAGAATTTATGATATAGATGAATTTATTAAAAGAATTAAAATCTACCGTAAGCTCATTGATTACATCCACAAAAGATGTAATGAATTTAGGAAACAAGAATATCTTCATTGGATTAAAACAGGATGTGAGTATATGAAGAGTCATAATCCTAAGAAGGCCTGGAAATGGATCAAGAAAACTGCAAAAATTGGAAAAGATTCTTTCTTTATTGCTCAACCAATTAAAAACAAAAATGGAGAATTAGTTGTTGCTACGGAAGAACAACTAGATGTGTGGCATGATCATTTCGAAAAGCTTGCATCAGATCCAAGTGGTGTAAGTCTTGATTTGGAGCATTGGTATGAAGAACCAACGAATAAACGTTTTTCACTCCCTATGCTTGATGAATGGGATATCAACCAAGATATTAGTATTGATGAAGTCAAGTCAGCTATCCTCTCTACTCCGAATTATAAAGCATCAGGTCCGGATGGTATTCCAATTGAATTTTACAAAGCATTAATTCCATCAAGTAATGATTCTAATAATGCTACAGGTAATAATTCTTCCGGTAATACCACTTCAGATAATGATGCTTATGGTTTAAAATTTTATTCTTAAATTATTCAACCGTACTTGGAATGGAGATTTCCCCAACTCATGGAATGAATCCAGTATTGTTTCCATTCCTAAGAAGGGAGATTTGACAGATTGTGATAACTATCGAGGTATATCACTTATCAATAATGGTATTAAGTTGATTTCCAAAATTGTCACCACTAGAATCTCAGAATATGGTCTAAAGAATAATTTCATTAGACCTGAACAATTTGGTTTTCGAAAAAAAGGAAGAAGTATCAGTCTTTTCATTTCAATCCAAAGAAATATGCCGTAGACGTCAATTAGATAATAAAGAGACATTATTTGGCCTTTTTTAGATCTCAGGAAAGCATACGATTCAGTCCCAATCGGTAATATTCTCCATAAATTAGATTGTTTAGGAATCCGAGGTAAGAGTTTACAATTCATCAAAAATTTATATTTAACATCTAAGGCTAATGTCAAATTAGATGGACAATTCTCGAAATCTTTTGATGTGAAGAAAGGAGTCCGTCAAGGTTGCCCTCTTTCTCCTTTCTCTTTAATCTCTTTATTAATGATATATTTAAAGAGTGTGAAGATCTCGGAGTCAGTTTAGGTGACACTCGATGCTGTGGTGGACTTTTTGCAGATGATATAGTTATTTGTGCTCCAACAAGAGGATGCTTAAAAAAGATGCTTAGAAGAGTTAATGAATGGGCCTTGTATAATGAAATGGAATTTGGTATCCAGAAGTGTTCAACGATGGTGATTCGTCCTGAATCAATAGAAAATCA
>MCFH01000144.1:0-25780 GCA_002104945.1 Piromyces finnis
ACTAGAATTAGTCAAGTTTATTTACCATATGCTTGTAAATTATTATTCCAAGAACTTATGTCAATGAATATTGCTCCAATGATGGTTGGTTATGTAAAAAAAGTGAAACAAAAAATTATTTACCATATCATCATAATTTTTTTAAAAAATATTAAACTAATCATTATACAAATAAAACCAATTATCACTTAAGAGAAAAATTACTATTTAAAAGGGAAAAAAAAAAAAAAGCAATTAGATATTAGTTTTATATTAATAATAATAGCATCATTAAGAAAGAAAATATACATATACACAAACATTAACAAAACCATTTTTATTTTCATTTCATAAAACAATATATCCAATATATATAGATAGATATATGTCATTTTAGATAATAACTAAATGAAGTGAATTTTTTTTCTTACATCATATATCTATTTATATAGAGTATTATTATAGTTTTATTTATTAAATTTGTAATTAATTCATACATAAAAAACACCACACACCACAAAAAAAACGAACAATTTTTTTAATTTTATTATTATATTATTATTTTATTTTTTTAAACTTTTATAGTATATAATTTTTTTTTTAAAAAAATTTTTTTATTTTTTCTTTATTTTATTAACTTTTTATTTTTTTATTTTTTTTTTTTTTTATTTATTTTAATAATATAAAATTCTTAAAAATAATTTTTTTTTTAAATTAAATTAAAAAAGAACATATAAATCAATGATAAAAAAAAATAGTAAATGAAATAACAAAAGTTAATAAAAATTAAAGAATAAAATAAAAAAAATTTTTTTAAAAAAAAAATTATATACTATAAAAAAGTTAAAAAATATAAAATAATAATAATAATAATAAAAATTAAAAAAATTGTTCGTTTTTTTTGTGTGTGTGTTGTTTTTATGTATGAATTAATTACAAATTTAATAAATAAAACTATAAAATACTCTATATAAATAGATATATGATGTAAGAAAAAAAAATTCACCTTTCATTTAGTTATTATCTAAAAATGACATATATCTATATATATATATTGGTATATATTGTTTATGAAATGAAAATAAAAATGGTTTTGTTAATGTTGTGTATAGTATATTTTTTTCTTAATGATGCTATTATTATTAATATAAAAAACTAATATCTAATTGCTTTTTTTTTTTTTCCCTTTTAAATAGTAATTTTCTCTTTAGTGATAATTGGTTTTATTTGTATATATGATTAGTTTAATATTTTTAAAAAATTGATGATAATGGTAAATAATTTTTTGTTTCACTTTTTTTTACATCTAACAACCATCATTCTGGAGCAATATTCATTGACAATAGTTCTTGGAATAATAATTTACAAGATATGGTAAATAACTTGACTAATTCTAGTTTGTTCTTACAACCACGACATTCAAATATATTCTTCTTTAAGTTAGCATAACATTAAACCACATAAATCACAAACATGAACACGATAGGCATCACTAGCATCGAAAAGACGTTCCTTCAAAATTGTGCAGCACCATGACTAATCATACATCCTTTTCCATTTCACCGAAACGAAGACACCATCACGAGATCTACCTTCTACTGGTTGACGAGTAAGATTGTACTGACCACGAGCACGACTGTGATCTTATATCTACCATATGCTTTAAACGTTGATAATATGTTGGTCCAAGAAAATTTGTGCTTGAAGCTTCTTACCAGTATGACCATTAAACATAACTTCGAAACCACGATTGATATCCATTTTCTTAAAAGTTTTGAAATAGTTCTACAGTAACATCAGTAAATGGCGTTGCATCACCTTCATCACCAGTAAGAGTAGAAACCTTACCAAGCAAACATTCAACCAGTGACCAATTCATACGTGATGGAATAGCATGAGGATTATAATAATATCTGGTGTATACATTAGCAGTAAATGGCATATTTCAGTACGATAGTATACCAAAGTACTTTTTGACCATGTCTACTAGCGAATTTATCACCATTGTGGAATTCTAGTACTACGAACACGAACCTTTACGAATTTCATACCATCTTGGTTTAGTAACAAGAACACGATCAACAAACCAGTTCTGTATTCTAAGTGTGTTGAAGCATCACGCTTAGTATATGTTCAGTACGTTACCTAATTCTTGAGAATCCTCGAAAGTGAACTGTTTTACCAATAATATTCATCACCATGACACGAATACAGGAGCAATAAGACATCTTCTTCTAATTTTTCATAAGTACATGTCTAACACTAAACAATTCACGGTTGGTTTTTCAAGTTTTCAACATTGAACATACCAACCTTCTTTTCTTGATCCATATAACTACGATAGACAAACTTCTGAAGAGACCTCTATCAATGAACTTTGATTCATAATAATTGATCTTCTTGATTATAACCACTATAAAATCAATAGCGACAATAGCATTTTGACCAGAGGTAAATCACGGAAACGAAGATGCTCCATAGCACGTTAGTAACAATGGCTTTTGAGGATAGTATAAATATTACCATAGTATCCATTCTTATTGGAAGTTAGTTAAATAAATACCATACTTGTACCATAGCTGATTGATATGTATTACGTGGAGATTGATTATGGTCTGGGAATGGAATAATACTAGCACAAATACCAGAATCATACTTGGATGAATTTCAAGTGAGTCCAATTTC
The DNA here is from genome assembly GCA_002104945.1 of Piromyces finnis. Lineage (NCBI taxonomy): Eukaryota > Fungi > Neocallimastigomycota > Neocallimastigomycetes > Neocallimastigales > Neocallimastigaceae > Piromyces > Piromyces finnis. The sequence continues at coordinate 2,665 of MCFH01000144.1, forward strand.
TAGAATAACATTCTTGATTTCAACGTGTACTTGTACATAATCTGTAAATTAAATTCACCTTCCTTAAAGTCAAGATCTCATGAGACATACAAATTAAAATAGTTTCTTCTTCTTCAGCATCAATAAATTCGATAATACCATTTTCAACCAAATCATCCCATCCCAACCTTCACCGATTCGTTCTAATAAAATTTATTATAAAATAATTAATAATTGTAATTAAAATTGAAATAGATTCTACACTTAATGGGCTTTTTATTATTATCCATTTATATGTAATATTATTATTATGTAATCATATTATTAAAAAATTTACCTTTTCTTGAATTTTTGCAATATGTGACTTCTTTAATTTAAGTTTTTGGTTTTCAACAATGAATAATGGTCGACAAATACGACCAGCATCTGTGTAAATTCTCAATTCCTTTTCTCTATATCTCTAACAATACTAATTTCAGCATTAACGTTTTGACTTCTTCTTAAATCTCTTAATGTCTTAACTAAATGATCTGGATCACGATGAATACCAACCCAAACACCATTAACGAAATTTTGGTAGCTTCTAAGATATGACTAACATGAACTTCTTCCATGTTTTCCATAGTCCATTCATCTAAGAATTCAATAATTGGTGCTGATGATGAACCAACAGAAACGTATGACATTAAAGCTAAATTCTTAACTAAACCACAAGCTTGACCTTCTGGAGTTTCAGCTGGACATACCATACCCCAATGTGTATTATGTAATTGACGAGGCTTGGCTAACTTACCATCACGACCAATTGGTGTGTTCAAACGTCTTAAGTGACTTAATGTTGAAGCAAATGTATAACGATTAAGTACTTGACTGACACCAGCACGACTTTGCATGAACTTTGATTGGGACCCCAGTTACCTGTGGCTAATGAATATTTCAAACCATCACTATAGTATTTGGTCTAATTGCAGAATTTAAATTGAAATCCTTATTTCTATCAATACACTTTTGAAGAGTCTTACTAACATCTTTTGTTAATTTTCTAAATAACATACGGAATAAAGATCAAGTAATGGACCTGCAAGATCAAGACGTTTCTTACCAAATGATCTCTATCATCACACTCTCTACGTTCTAATGCAGCAAGTAATAAACGATGAATCATATAACCAAAGAAATATGCTTTTTAGTTTCTGTATGAGCTTTAGTACCAATATGTGGTAATAATTCTTTTGTAAATTTCTGCAGCATACCTATTTAATTATATGATATTTATAATAGCATTTATGAATAATATATTAATATTTTTTATCTAAAAAATCAATTTATTCCCTTTTAATGATTATTTAATTTTGTATATTTTTATATTTTTTTTATCCTTTACTATTATTAATAATAAATAATTCTATTTTAACTATACCTTATACGTTTTCTTTAGTAACACCAACAGTAGTACCTCTCTTACCATAAATCTAATGCAATTTCTTTATCTTGAATTACAAAGCATCTTCTATACAAGTTTTACATTTCTAACATTTGGGTATCATTGAAATCATAACAAATATGATCTAAAATTTCTATCAGGTACAATACCTAAGCACGGAATACGATAACAACAGTATATCTTGTCAACATATGGTAAAGTAGCTTTTATACTTTGACCAACATCTTATAATATATAAATATTAATATAATATTTATTAATTATTATTTCATTTATTACTTATTTTATTAATATTTTATCAATTCTAGAAAATATATTATTTAATACTTCGCTATTAGCTCTTGATGAAGCTTTCGCAAGCATTTTTACATATAATGTACTAGCATGTCTCGAACCAGTTTCCACAGCACTTCTAATTTCTGCAGTATATGAATATGTGAAGGTGGTGATTTAGCAAAACATATATAATATTCGAGGCCATTCTTCTTGAGCAATTAAAATTTTTCTGAACCATTAATAACAAATATCCTCCCTAAAAAAAAATTAAATTTTAATGAAATTATATATTATATATATATATATACGAATTCAATAATTATTTATTAATAATTTACAAAAAACTTTTATAAATAAATTTATTACTTACTTGATCGTATGGGCATTCACCAACTTCATATAATTCATGATCTCTTAAACCACTCAACATACAATAACTTGATTTAACATAATTGGACTTGACCAATAATACCTTTGTATTTGGATCTTCTGCTTCATCTTCCCAATTCATTTCAGCAAAAGAATTACCTGATTTTTGGATCATCTGGATCTGCAATTCTTACTGTTTTTTTCATATCTACATATAACGGTGCAGCATATCTTTTTATTTTTATTATTATAATTCAAAATTATATCAATATATAGTACAGTGTATTATAATTTCAAATATAAACAATATTTTTATAATGTATTACGTTAAATTTCTTAAACGGGTTTCTTGTGGGAATAATAAACCACCACACCATCTGATTCGGAATTGTTGGTTTACTTAAATAAATTGACCGAATTTAATAATGTATTGTTTCTTTTAGATTTTAATTATTGATAATATAAATGAATAAATCATTAATATATGTAATAATATTATATAATTATTGAATCTAACTCTTCCATATATAATAATCAATTCTTGATTTAAATTATTATTATTAAAAATATTGGTGTAATCTCAATTTTTTTTTTAAAAAAAAAAATCCAATCAAAATTATGAATTTACTGTAACTCGTTTCCTTGTCTGTATGTTGGGCTGTTGTTTGTATACTAATTGTGCATTTTCTTCTACAATTTCTTGCATACTATTTTGAATGAATTCATCAAAAGAATCAAGTTGTTGTCTTACAAGACCCTTTTCATGGAAAAAAGAATATTACAGTCCAAAAATCTTCTTGGACTAAAAGTTCTTCTTCTTCATTATTATAATTGTCCTCTTTATAAATTAATATAAATTATATGTATTATTTTTATTTAATAATATTATTTTATAAATAAAATAAATTTTATGTACATTTTTTTTTTTTAAAAAAAAAAAGAATAGAATAGAATAGAATAGAAATTGTAAATATTAAATATTTAGATTTTTAAATATACTAATTTTTGTAATTGTCTACCTTCCATATAAGGTTGATTATAGTCATTATCCATTTTTATTTCTATTATTTTATAATAAAAACAATTTTTTTTTTAAAAAAATAAAATAATAAAAAATAAAATTCAAATGGAAAGTAATCAATAATGTTTTTTTTAAAAAAAAAAAAAAAAAAAAAAAAAAAATAAAAATAAAAATTTAAATATGAACAATTAATAGAAATTATCTTTTTATTTTTTTATATAATTCTTTAATATCTTAAAATATTATTGGCTGGTCAAACCATATATTATTAATATATTATGGAATTTTTAAATATTTTTTTATATAAAATAAATAACTTTTTTACAATTAAATAGAAATAAAGAAAATGAATTAGAATGGAATAAATATACAAATATTTCACTAATAATATTAATAGGTATTATAAATATTATGTTTTTAAATAAATATATGCTTAACATTTATCTATTTATTATTAATAGCAATATTATTATTTTTAAAAATAAATTAATTAATAAATAAAAATAAATAAATTCGAAACAGTTACAATTACAATATCCCAATTAACAGCTTTTTAAAATCTACAATTTAAAATATCACAATAAAATGTATTTTTTTTTAAATAAAATTCTCTATCCAGTAGTTAAATGTTTTTCATGTTCTTTAGATGTTCTTTTTTCCTAGTAATTTTAATTATTTTTATTATTTTAGATAAAATAATTGATCAATAACTTTATATCTTCTGTCATAAAGGAATTCAAAAATTTAATACTTTATTAGATTCATTTAAATTCTTAATTATAACAATATAGCTGAACTTAGGAAACCTTGTATGTTTCTTTATATAATAGCATTTAATCTTTAATTTTATTTATATTGTTCTATGAAGACTCTATATATGTACTTTATGTACTTTTTAGTTTAATTGAAAATAAATATTTTCGAATCCATAAATTTGTTAATTCAATAAAGGTAAAAATTTGCTATATATAATAGATAGTAGATATTTTTGAACTTTCTATTAAATGAACAAACAATGGCATTAATAGTTCTACGTGCAACTAACTACTAATAATATAATCAGAAATTCTTTTAATTTCTGAAGTATTATAATTTTCATAAGAAAATGACAATAAAAGTAAATGAAAAAATAATATTGTTACTTAAAGGTTATATTAATATCGGTCACACTTCCTAGTTCCTTTTCTATTATGAATATTATTTTAAATTTATGATTTAAATAGCATTATAAATAATCAATAAATATTATTAATTTCTCCAATAAAGTTGTAATATATAAATTAATATAAATTCGAATTGGTAAAGGATTTAATTTTGTTATATCTATATTTAAACCGAAACATATATATTATTTCTATTTTAAAACGAAATTTCTCGAATTAAATTATTAATAATAATATATACATTTATATATAAAGAGAAGGCAATATAGATGGATTAGAAATAATACTTTTAAGTTATGAAAAATTTTGTTAATAAACTTTATAAATTTTTTGTTAAAACTTAATTATTAATAAATTTGTTAGAAAATCTCAAATTTTAATATAAATTTTATTAATTAGTAAAATGTAGTTAACATAATGTAATGTATTGATAATGTATGTACTTTAGTATTAGATTTAAGTATAAATACAAAATGTAATTGTTAATTAAAATTTTAAATAAATTGTTAATAAATTATCATAATAAAGTAAATATTAATTATTAATAAAATTTGTTAATCAAATTTTAATATAAATTTATTAATTAGTAAAATGTAGTTAACATAATGTAATGTATTGATAATGTATATACTTTGGTATAAGCCATGGATTTTAGTATAAATACAAAAATGTAATTGTTAATTAAATCTTTGTAATAAATTATTAATAAATTACCATAATAAAGTACATAATAAAAAACAAAAAATTCTAACAGATTAGAGTCTCAGCTGGCTCAACGAAATAATATATAATAAAATGCCGGAATTTGTATTAAGCGAAAAAAGATAAACTACAAGGCAGCTCCAATTTTGACATATGTGTACTGCACAATTGAAAGCTATTAAAAGGCCAAACAACTTGGTGGTTATATTAAGAATAACTATAAAACATTCAAAAGAACCAAATAAATTCGGACCAAATGATGCCCTTGCAGGAATTGCAACAACGCGAGAGACTCAGGTTAACACAACACTAACTAACTATTGTTTGTATTAATAGTATATCTTATTAATAATTTTATTATTTAATATTATTAATACAAATTAACCTTAATACTAATTCTAAAGACTAAATTTACATGAATTTTATTAATTATTTTTATATTTACGATTTATAAATATTCTTATTTAATAATTATGAATAAACATCATTCATATTGATTGGTAACTTCAATTATTTAAATAAAAAAGAAGAAATAGAAATAGACAAATATTATGGATTACATATAGCAATCGCTATATTTAATCCACAATATAGAGAACCCAGTGTCACATGACAAGTGTAAAGTCAGACACTAAACCGAATAGATTAGGATATCTAACCTATTACAATAACAACATAAATAAATATGTTTTATAAAGAATAGTTTATTTTTATTAATTTATTGTAATAAAATTGTTAATAACAATTACATCGATAAAATGATGAAAAATATCTTCTATTTATATTTTTCCTAAATACATTTATATTATATTATAACTATTTATTTCTTATATATTATTATTTAAATCTACACTAAATCTTAATTATTAATAAATATTTAAACTATAACTATTTTTAGTAAAATACAATTGGCAATTCAAATTAAGTACTATTCAATTTGAATATGTGCCCATGTATTATTGATATATTAATCATTTATTATTATATATTAGTTATCTATTTCTATGAAAAAACAATACTAAAACTAGGGATTTAAATGAGAATTTTAATTTACTTGTTAAACATTAAAAATAAATTAATAATTTATTTTGTTTTAAACTTTAATCATTAATAAATAAATTATGTCTCATTTTCTTTTTCTGTAATATAATTTGTGTAACTTAAACAATAATACTAGTGGCTTAAGTTACATTAAAGATATCAAGCTGAGGTGTTTGCTATCTTTATAACAAGTAGGTCAGCGTCCAACAACCTGACGGTGAAGCCAGCTTGGGGAAAAGGTACAAAATCTATATACGTTACAATGTCCTCCTTCTAATGTCGGATTCCAGACGACATTGAGTGTGGTTTGTCTGGAAACTTTTTGTGGAAAGCCTTCAGTAACTCGGGGACATGTATGTCTTCTATGTTTTCCCATGAACGATCTTCAGCAGAATATCCTTTCCAATCAACAAGATACTGAAGTACTCCGATGTTAATTTTATAATCCAATATTTCATTTACTTCATACTCTAGTTCATCGTTACTAAAATGGAGGCGGCTTTTGAATGTCTCGGTTTTCAAAGGTATTCTCAATATAGGGCTCAAGATTGGATATATAGAAAATGGGGTGTCTTCGGTCTCGTTTGGATGGTTTTAACTTGAAATTTTGATTTTCCAAGCATTCAATAATTTCTTCACATTGTTTTCCTTTGGGATAGAGTAACTATACTTGTCACCTACATTTAAATTGGGAATCTCTTGTCTTTTCCTATCAGCATATTCTTTAAATTTTTCTTGGGCTTCTTTCATATTTTCCTTTAGTTTGTCAAGTGCATACCAATGTCACATACAACTTTCTCCGCTTCTGGAACTAAAGATATTATTGGAAGGTCAATTAAAAATTCTGGATCATACTTTAAATTAGCCATGAAAGGTGACATTTTAATGGATTCCTGAATAGCATTGTCATAGGCAAATTTGCGAGTGAGATATACGAACTCCAGTCAGAAACACCTGAATACTGTTCAATTATACTATTAAGTCTTTCTGTTTGCCCATCAGTCTGTTGGTGATGAGCAATTGAGAGTTTGGATTCACAGTGAAGCAGCTTACAAAAATGTTGGAAGAATTGGAATTAAATTGTCTACCGCGATCTAATATAATTTCCTTTGGAATACTGTAAAGATATCAAACGCCAAAGATTTATATCTTTAATGTAACTGTTATGTTGAACACTGGAAGAATAGATTAGGATATCTATTCTATTACAATAAAACTAAAATTTTAAAATAAAATAAAAAATTGTTTTATAAAATGTCTTTTATTATAATAGAATTTTAATAATAACAATTACATTGATAAAATGATAAAAAATATCTTCTATTTATATTTTCCTAAATACATTTATATTATATATAACTATTTATTTAAAATATATTATTTAAAACCTACACTAAAATCTTAATTATTAATAAAATATTTAAACTATAACTATTGTAAAGATATCAAACGCCTCTGTTTGATATCTTTAATGTAACTTAAGCCACAAGTATTATTGTTTAAGTTACACAAATTATATTCAGAAAAAGAAAATGAGACATAATTTATTTATTAATAATTAAAGTTTAAAACAAAATAAATTATTAGTTTATTTTAATGTTTAACAAGTAAATTAATATCTCAATTTAAATCCCTAGTTTTAGTATTGTTTTTTATAGAAATAAATAAATAATAAATGATTAATATATCAATAATACATGGGCACATATTCAAATTGAATAGTACTTAATTTGAATTGCCAATTGTATTTACTAAAAATAGTTATAGTTTAAATATTTATGTAACGTGTATCTATATAAAATTTACTAATATATGAATTCATAAAATTTATATAGAAAAATATATTATTCCCTATAGGTGATATAATTTGTTTAATTTTATTAGAAATTGTTTTATTAATAATTATTTTTATTTTAAAAATTAAAGTTACAAGTTAATAAAAACACACCATTTAATTTTTGATTCAAACCACTTCTATTTATACTTTTCTAAATCTGAAGTGGCTAAATAAAAAATTCAATTTTCTTTCGAAATTATCTTTAAATTAATTAAAAATTACATAAAATGAATCCCGTGATAAAAATACAATAAATATTTAATTTTTCGAATATTCGAACTTATCTTTTTTCGAATAAGTTCTATAAGTTTCTATAAGTCATAAATTAAATTGTTAAATAAATAATTTAAAATAAAATTTAGATCAGGGTGTGAGTCGAACCCGAGTGATCTATATTGATGTCTTAAATACTAACCATTAAGACAAATTAATTCTAATAGATTCGTTACATGGTCCTCCCCAGGATTCGGATACCAGACGAATCTTTGGATTCATTTATGTTTTATTAAATAATTTTTTTTTAAACTAATAACTACTATATAATTAACTATACTAATTGAATTACAATAAAAAAAAAAAATTTTTTTTCATATATACATTGATATTAAATACATGTTATAGTAAGTTTAAATTTTTTTTTTTTTTTTTTTTTTTTTTAAAGAATAAAATTAAAAATAAAATTAAAATAAATTAAAATAAAGTTTCTGTTAGAATCATTTCTTTTCGTTAAATTCCTTAAGTAGCTCTGGACATTCAAATTATTTTCTGGCTCCCAGTGTAACGAATATATAATAAAACACACACATGTAACGATATAGAGAAATTAGTAACCTGTCTTAGTGGTTAGTAACTAAGACCTTGGTTTGAACTACTCGAGTTCGAAACCTCATTAATATTTTTTTTAATTATAAAATATTTTATAACGAAATTTTACCAAAGAAGATAATTCTGATTGGCTTAAAAATTAAGTTGTAAAATTTTTATAAATTTACTTTTAAAAACATTATATAAATACGAGTGAAATTCTCAAAAATATTGGGAATTCGAGTTTTTATTAACAAAGAATTTTATAATAAAAATAAAATTATAAACACTAACCTGTTATAATTTGTTAAGTGTTCAATAATAAAATTTTATTTGCTTTTTTATTTTCCTTTTTATATATTGTGTTTTATTTATTGAACATTAGTCTTTACAAAAAAACTCCTAAAATATATAAAACACCTTAGTGTTTAAAAAAGGAAGAATTTTAATTTATTAAAAAATTAAGTAAGTCAGTGAAGCTATTTAACAATAAGGTACTGAAAACAAAGTAAAACCCACAGTTATTATAAGGGAGCGCCAGGACGCTTAATTTAATAATAAAGAAAAATTCATTTTCTAAATAAAACGTTTCTACTTTTAATAAATAAAATTAAATTTATTTATTATTTTTGAAAAAATATTAAAATAACAAAGAAGTTAGGATTCAATACCTCCCTAGCGTGGATAGTTGGACACCTATACGTAATACTTTGTTGTTTAGATATTATTAAATCGGGGAATAAACCTATTTTTTTCTTTCCGCTAATAAGTAAGTGACAATAAAGAACTAATACCGTTAATTCCTTTATTGAAAATTTCATTTCCAATATTAACAATTGATAATATCTACGTTATAACAAAGAGCTACAAGGGACCTAGTATGAATACTAATAAAATTAAATATTGATGGTCCAATACTATTTAATTTGACTCTTTGTCTATATTTAAATATTTTAATCAATAAATAATAATAAAGATTTAATTTTTTTTTCTTTCTTAATTTCTTCAAACATAACTTTATCTTATTTACATAATTTTTATTTTCAAACAATTATATTTTTTAATTTAATGGAAGGACAAATATTTGATACGCCTCACTAAAAGACGTTTCGCAGGAGACAGAAAATATCTCAAAGGTTCTTAGCCAAAATAGAACTTGTTTTTCTCCTTTATCCCGAAAGATATCAAGATGAAGAGAGCAAGGTTATCTACCTGATTTCTCGCCTTTATGGAAATGCATTAAATTGGGCCGCTACGCTTATTGACAACCATGATCCATGTCTGACCCAACTACCAAGCATTCAAGGAAAGACTAAAGGCATTCTACGGGAACAATGATGCAGTCTACGTAGCCAATCAAATGCTACGTACTCTCAAGCAACATCGTTTGGGCGGCATCAGAGGATACATCCTTGAATTTAACAAATACTCTGATGAATCTAACTGGAATGAAGAGGCTAAGATGGATGCTTTTATCGCTGGGCCTCAACCAAGAAGTTGCAATGAAGATATTAGAGATGTTCCCAGGACCAAGAGATTTGTTTTCCCTCCAAACTATTGCAGCTAGAATAGACTCCAGACTTGCTACCAGGGATTATTTTTGACAAAAATACTAAGGGACCAAGTTCTAATTCCAGCAATGGCTCCAGAAAGGCTTCCACAAATCTAAAAGAAATCCCAAGAAGAAAAGATACTTTGGTCCGTTATCCAAGGAAGAAAAAGAAAGAAGAAGTAAGGAAAACTTATGTGTCTATTGTGGATCTCCAGGACACCAACTGAAAGATTGTCATAAGAGAAGAAATAAAAACTCAGCATTCGAATCTTTAGTTTCTCTACAAAATAATTCTACCAATTCCAAGAAAAATCAACAAGATAGGGTAACCTCAAATTTTAAATTATCGTTTGAACTAGACACAAAATTCTTATAGACTCCGGTTCTACACTTAATCTAATAGATGCCGACTATTGCAACGATCACAATATTCCCTACCACTATGAAGAAGATTTACCCAACGTATCGGTATTGGTGGTAGCCAAAAACTGTTCGGAGTTACTCCACTTCTTAATCTTCGCTACATGGATCACCTATGCCGTACTGTCTTTTACGTTACTGATCTACCTGTATATCCTTGTATTCTAGGTCTACGTTGGCTTAAGGAACATAATCCAAGTATTGACTTTGAAAATAATAAATTATCCTTGGTTCTTCATATTGCTTGGATCATTGTATGACTCTCCCTTCGAATGTTCCCGATTCCATCAGGAAACTTCTGTTTTTTCTACTGATTGCAATAACTCTTCTTCCGTTTCTTTGCCTATTTTTATTGACAAACCTAAATCTTCTTTTTCAATTCTAAGTTATCTCATTCTCGTAATCCCAAAGAAAATCGTTCTAAATCTGTCTTAATTAACAATGAATCTGTTAACGATCCTTTATCACAAGAGACTTGTACTGTCATGGCTTCTAATATATCTCTTTCTAAAGTGATTCTTGTTCACCAAAAAACTCTTTAAAGACTCAAATCCTACTACTAAACTTCCGAAGGAATAGAATCATATATGGACGTCTTTAGCGAATCTTCTGCTGCTCAATTACCACCTCATCGTCCTTATGATTGCCAAATAAACCTAATCGAAAATGCCAAGCTATTTTATGGACCAATCTACCCACTAACAGACGAAGAAACAAGAGTTTTGAAGGATTATATCGATGAAAACCTCAAAAAGGGTTTCATTAGGAAATCCAAATCTCCTGCTGGTGCGCCTGTACTTTTCGTTCCTAAAAAGAAGGTGAACTCCGTCTTTGTCAAGATTATAGGGAACTCAACAAAATTACCATTAGAGATTCCTATCCTCTACCTCTGATTCAAGATATGCTAGAGCATCTTGGTAAAGCGAAAATCTTCTCAAATTGGATTTACGATCAGCATATAATTGGTCCGAATCAAAAAGGGTGATGAATATAAAACAGCTTTCACCTGCAAATTCGGCCACTTTGAATACCTGGTAATGCCATTCGGACTGAAAAACGCCCCCGGCTGTTTTTCAGCATTTTATCAATGATGTTCTGGAAAATATTCTAGGGATTTTTGTTTATTCATATATTGACGATTTAATTATTTTTTCTGAAAACCATAAATCCCACATTAAGCACGTTATCGAAGTCCTGGATCGCTTAAGAATGCTGGGTCTTTATGCTAAGCTTGAAAAGTGTGAATTCTTTGTTTCCTCTATTGATTTCCTTGGTCATCGGATATCCTCTGAAGGTATACATATGGACCCCAATAAAGTTTCTGCTATTATTAATTGGCCAGTTCCGTCCAGTGTCAAGGAAGTTCAATCTTTTATTGGCCTAGCCAACTACTATCGTCGGTTTATTCCTAATTTTGCCAAAGTTGCACAACCCCCTTCACAGACTACTTCGTAAAAACGTTAAATTTGATTTTTCCTCTGAAGCTCTTGATGCATTTAATACCATTAAATCATTAATTTCATCTGCTCCCATCCTGTCTCACCCAAATCGTGATCTTCCCTTTATTGTTGAAACCGGACTCTAGCAACTTTGCTATAGGAGCAGTTCTGTCTCAAAAATCTCCTGATGATAAAATGATCCATCCTGTCGCTTTCTATTCAAGATCTCTTACTTCCGCTGAAAGAAACTATCCTATATACGATAAAGAACTTTTAGCTATTGTTAATGCTCTTGAAACTTGGCGACATTTTCTCAAAGGTGCTTTAACCCGTTTACTATTTATTCAGATCATCGAAACTTACTATATCAAAAGAAACCGGAAAAAATGTCACAACGTCTTGTTCGTTGGGCCTTTTCCTTTCCGAATTTAACTTTAAAATTCTCTACCGCTCTGGTTCATCTAATGGTAAACCTGATGCGCTTTCACGAAGACCTGATTATATGGATTCCTCTCTTCCTTCTGATGCTCCTTTTTCGGTTTTACGCCCTGAGAATTTCTGCGCTTTGATTTGTTCCATTTCTTCTCTTAATGATGAAATATTATCTGAATATGTGAACGACTCTTTTACATTGACATTTGCAATTTTCTTGAAAATAAGAATCTCCCAGCTCCACATCCACAAAGTAATAAATTCTCCCTTAGTATAGTTTTCTTCTTTTGATAGTAGAATCTATGTCCCTTTAAATGCCGTCCCTCCGTTTTGAAACTCTGTCATGATTCCCCTCTGCCGGTCATTTTGGTATCCGCAAAACTATTTCTTTGATCTCTCGTGACTTTTGGTGGCCATCCATTTCTATTGATGTTAAGAATTATATCCGATCTTGCGAGATTTGTTGCCGCTCCAAGCCTTCTCGTCATAAACCATATGGTTTACTTCAACCCCTTGAGATTAGTGACCATCCTTGGGCTTCTATTTCTATGGATTTATTACTGACCTCCCTCCTTCGGATGGATTTAACACTATTCTTGTTGTAGTTGACCGCCTTACTAAAATGTGCCACCTCATTCCCTTTAAAGGTATTCCTTCTGCTTCTGATACTGCTTTTGCTTTTTGAATTATATTTCAAAATTCACGGTCTCCCCTCTGAAATTATTTCCGATAGAGGCGCGCAATTCACTTCGAAATTTGGAAATCTATTTGTCAATCTTTGGACGTCAATGTTAAATATTCTTCACCATATCATCATCAATCCAATGGCCAAACGGAGAGGGTAAACTCCGTTGTTGAACAATATTTAAGATGCTTTTCTAATATAAAGGAACAAACTGGATCAACTTTCTTCCATTGGCAGAATTCAGTTACAATAATGCTGTTCAAGACTCAACAAAATTCTCACCATTCTTCCTAAATTATGGTTATCACCCAAAATACTCTCCGGTAATTCCTGACCAAACGAATGTTCCAAGAGCTGAAGAGTTTACAAGAGACTTTGAAGACCTAATGGAGAAACTAAAAGAAAACTTAAAGAAGGCCATCCAAGTTCAAAAGAAATATGCCGACAAGTATAGACAAGAACCTCCGACATTCAAGACTGGTGACAAAGTATGGTTGGATAGCTCCTTGATAATTCATAAAGGAAATAAAAATTTAATCCTAGGAAACTTGGCCCGTTTAGGATAATTAGTAAAATCTCTAATCTCACTTATAATTAGAATTACCAAAATCGCTGAAGATTTACCCAATTGTTCATGTTTCAAACTAGAACCGTATTATGAAGATAGTTTTGGAAGAATCAAAGATCCACCTCCACCTATAATAGTAAATGAAGAAGAAGAATACGAAGTAGAAGAAATACTTGATAAAAGAAAGCATTATGGGAAGATTCAATATCTAATAAAATGGAAAGGTTATCCGCTTTCAGAAGCATCTTGGGAACCTGAAAGTAATTTAAACTGCGATGAACTAATTAAAAACTTTAATAATTCACATTAGTAATAGTTATTAATTTAAAAAAAAATTAGTAATTGATAAGAGAAAAAGAGAATAGAAAATAGAAAATAGAAAATGAAAAAATATATTTATAATTTAATATTCATGTAATTTAAAAAAAAAAAAAAAAAAAAAAAAAAAAAAAAAATTTCAAAATGTATTCACTCGTTTCAATTATTTCTTTTATAATAAAGTAACAAATAAATTTAGTTGATTCGTCTGGTATCCGAATCCTGGAGGAGGACCATGTAACGAATCATAGAAATTAGTAACCTGTCTTAGTGGTTAGTAACTAAGACCTTGGTTGAACTACTCGAGTTCGAAACCTCATTAATATCTTTTTTTAATTATTAAAATATTTATAACGAATTTTACCAAAGAAGATAATTTCTGATTGGCTTAAAAAATTAAGTTGTAAAATTTTTATAAATTTACTTTTAAAACATTTATATAAATACGAGTGAAATTCTCAAAAAATTATTGGGAATTCGAGTTTTTATTAACAAGAAATTTTATAATAAAAATAAAATATTAAACACTAACCTGTTATAATTTGTTAAGTGTTCAATAATAAAATTTTTATTGCTTTATTATTTTCCTTTTATATATTTGTGTTTTATTTATTGAACATTAGTTCTTTACAACACACTCTAATGTATCAAATATATATGTATTTTTTTAATAATGTTTATTTATTAAATTTATTATTATAATACGACTAACTCGCTAGGTCAGTGTATTATCAAACTAAAGACGAAATAAAAAACTAATTTTTATTAATTAATAAAAACACTAAAGAACTATTTTATCTTTCTTATTCTCTCTTTATACATGAAAATATTTTTTTTTTTTTTTTTAATACAATTTGATAAGTGAATTAATTACTTAATGATTGGTTATAAAATATAATTATGAAATTTTCATTAATCTAACCTTAATGATTTTCTAGTCTAACCCTTATCATTAGATATACCTCATTACACCCAGGATGCTTCAGATATCGGGTATCCTTTCCATTTAATTAGGTATTGGACTTTACCATAATATCTTCTTTGTCCAATATCTCTCAACTTCAATTCTTCATTATTATCCACAATAACTGGTGGAGGTGGCGGTTGCTTTCTTTTGAACTTATCTTCATGTAGGGTTCCAATTCTGAAACGTGGATGACTGGATGAATACGAATTTCTTTGGTAACTCCAATTTGAAAGAAACTGGAGAAATTTTTTCAATTACTCTGTACGGACCAAGTTTTCTAGGTTTTAGCTTCTTATTGCCATTCCGCAATATTAGAGAACTGTTGATCCAGACCTTATCATTTACCTTGAGTTCAGGAGCTTTACATCTATGTTTGTTTGCAAATTTTTCTTGTTGATTAATAGATTTCTTAAGTTATCTTAAGAGTTTTAATTATTCTTTGAATTTCTTGTAAATTCATCCGCAATTGGTACTCGGTACGACTTGGTAAGATTGGAGAATGTTTCGGATTATAGCCATAGTTAGCAAAAAATGGTGAAGTTTTAGTAGATTCTTGAACGGCATTGTTGTAACTGAATTCGGCAAGATGTAAGAATTTGTACCAATTGGAACCTTTATAATTTGAGTAACACCTTAAGTATTGTTCTACACGGAGTTTACCCTCTCCGTCAGCCCGTTGTTTGGTGGTGGTAGGATAAGAAATTTTAGGTTTATATCGAAAGATTTACAAATAGAATTCCAGAATTTAGAGTGAATTGAGTACCTCTATCCGAAAAATTTCATTTGGTAATCCGTGGAGACGAAAAACGTTGATCATGAAAGCATCAGCAGTATCGGAG
Source organism: Piromyces finnis (assembly GCA_002104945.1). NCBI lineage: Eukaryota > Fungi > Neocallimastigomycota > Neocallimastigomycetes > Neocallimastigales > Neocallimastigaceae > Piromyces > Piromyces finnis. Next base: position 18,521 of record MCFH01000144.1, read on the forward strand.
GCAGAAGAATGTTCTCAAAAGGAATAAAATGACATAATTTAGTTAATCTATCAGTGACAACGAGAATGCAAGTATACTTTGAGAAGTGGAAGATCTGTAATAAAGTCCATAGATACGGAAGACCAAGGACGTTCAGCAATTTCCAAAGGAGAAGAAATCCATAAGGTTTGGTCGAGAGTCCTTTGAACGGCAGCATATTCACAGACTTTACATATTCTTTAACATCAACAGAGAGAAAAGGCCACCAAAAGTCACGACAATGAGAGAAGTAGTTTTCTTCAGTCCGAGTGTCCAGCGGAGGGTGAGTCGTGACAAATCTTAAGAACTTCAAACGACAATCATGAGGACATAGATCCTATCATTGAATAATAATACACCATCTTGGAATTTAAAGTTTTCGATTTGTGAATGAGTATTGGTGGAATTTGAGTTTCTAAGTACTTGCATACTTAAAGTAGAATTTATCATCTTTGCTATTTGAAATGATTTTGTCATAAAGGGTTGTTATCTAGAACCAGGGCACAAAAGTTTTCAGGTCTAAGAACGGAATTTGAGTATCATAGAATCCTAAAATTTTCTAAGTAATCTGGTCTTCTGGATAAAGCGTCAGGTTACCATTAGCAGAACCGACCGATAGACATAATGAAGTTAACTCGGTAAGAAACAGGACCAACGAACTATCTTTGGGTCATTTTTTCGGGTTTCTTCTGGTAGAGCAAATTCCTGTGATCCGAGAAAATTTTGAAAGGCTGAGCAGTCCCTTGAGTAAATGACGCCAATTTTCTAAAGCAGCTACAATTGCTAAAAGTTCTTTATCGTAGATCGGATAGTTCCTTCCAGAAGAACTAGCGATCTAAAGAAGAATCTACAGGGTGAACAGAATTGTCTTTTGGATTCGTTTGGGAAAGGATGGCACCTATAGCAAAATTACTTGCATCCGTTTCAACCATGAAGGTATATCGCGATTCGGGTACGCAAGGACAGGAGAAGAAACAAACTTAGTTTTGATTATATTGAATGAATCTCACACTCAGAGAGAAGCAGAATTTAACATCCTTTTAAGTAATGCATTAAGTGGTTTGTGCAAGATCAGCAAACCTGCAATGAATCTTCTATAATAATTAGCTAACCCAAGAAATGCTTGAACTTCTTAACGTTTCTAGGAGTTGGCCATTCCAGGATAGATGCAATCTTTTTAGGATCCATTAAAATACCATCAGACGATATACGATGACCTAAAAAATCGATAAATGGGACAAAAAACTCACATTTTTCAAGTTTTGCATAAAGTCCCGCTTTCTAAGTCTGTTAAGTACTTCTTACTTGCATAACATTGTTTCAAATTTTCCGAAAAAAATAAGTCATCAATATAACTGAAGACAAATACTCCCAAATTCCATCAAGCACATCATTAATGAAATGTTGGAATACTGCAGGCGCGTTCTTCAAACCAAACGCATTACAGTAATATTCAAAGTGTCCATATTTGCAAGTAAAAGCAGTTTGAATTCATCACCTTCTTTTATCCTCACAAGATTGTAAGCTGATCTTAAATCAATTTGGAGAAGATGTTGCTTTTACCTAAGTGCTCCACATATCGTTAATTAGTGGTAAAGGATAGGAATCACGGACTGTGATTTCATTCAATTTCCTATAATCTTGACAGAGACGTAGTTCACCATTTTTTTGGAACAAAGAGCACTGGGGCACCTGCCGGTGATTTGAAGTCTAATGAAACTTTTCGCAAATTTTCATCAATATATTCCTCATACCATTGATTCTTTATCCGTTAAGGGATAAATTGGTCCATAAAAAAGTTTAGAGTCCGGCTAAGAGGATTTCACAGTCGTATTGCCTATGAGGCGGCAATTGTTCAGCGGCTTTTCATTAAATACATCTTTCAAAGCTTGAAGTTCAGCAGAAGAATAACTTCTTTATTGTTTGTAGGCTTGATGGTGGAATCGTGATTTTTGGAGAACTTTTTGTTAAATCATGGATATAAGAATTGTTGAAGTGCTACAAGAAGGTTTGGAATCATTAGAAATAGAAGAAATAACATAAGTAGGGCACGTTAGGAATAATAGAGCAATGTGACAGACAGAAATTTGAATTAAAAGATATTCTTTTTCAACGAAGTTAATATTAGGGTTGTGTTGATGTAGCATTCACACTAAGATGCCGCAATATCCCGAAGGTCTACGATATAGATATAGCTTTACATTGGTGGTTTTTGTATTTGATCGAAATTGGGATAGATTTACCTAAGATTGTTGTTCCCACCCAATGCCAGAGATTTTGTTGAAAGAGACGGATTTATCAAAAGGAATATTATTTTCTTCGGCAAAGACCACATCTAGTAGGTTAAGTTGGGATCCTGAATCAATTAGTAATTTGTATTCACGGAGACGTCGAAGTATTGAGTTGGAAATCAAAGACTGGCTGTTTCAGATTGGGTTTCGGAGAATCTTATTCTAGGCTTCTTTTCAGGCATAGTGTTAAAATATGAATCCCAGCTGATTTTCATTTTTATTTCTTTTGGGCAGTTATTTAACTTATGATCAGGAGAACCACAATACAGGCAGAGATTTCCTTAATTCTTCTAGCTTTTTTCTGAGGAAAGCGGTCCATAAGTTCTTATTTCTGAGTGCAAGGTTTTCTATTGCTTCAGTTCTTCGTTTGAGTAGTGTTAATAGAATGATTGTTGTTGAAAAATCTTCTATTGGTATCGATTCTAGAATCGATTCTTGATGCAATAACTTGTAAATTTAGCAACGTTTGTGGACCGGGAAACATTTCTAAAATCCTATTGGCGACTTGATCTTGTAGTCCAGCTAAGAAGGCATCCATTTTCGCACTTTCGTTCCAAGAAGAGTCATCGGAGTATCGGTTAAATTCAAGAATATATTTTGAATCTCACCGATTTTCCTTTGCTTTATAGTTCGAAGTTTTTGATTAGCCACAAACGTTGAGTCGTTGTCACCAAACACAGATTTAAGCTTGGCAACGAATGAGTCATAATTTAGTAGGCATTCGTCATGGTTGTGAATTAATGATGCAGCCCAATTTAAGGCTTCACCATATAGTCTCGAAATGATATAAACGATTTTTGCTTCGTCATCCGCGTAACGCTCTGGGTAGACCATAAAGATTAATTCTATTTTAGCGAGAAAACCCTTAAAGAAACGACGATTTCCAGCGAAACCATCCTTCAATGTAGCATTATTCATCAATTCTTCATCCATTTTCTTTATTTTATTTTATTGATAATATCTAATTTTAATTTAATTTAATGAGTATAATGTATCCAAAAGAATCCAAAAACAAAATCCAAAAGAGTCCAAAAGAGTCCAAAAGAGTCCAAAAGAGTCCAAGAGAGTTCAAGAGAGTCTAAAAGAGTCCAAGAGAGTTCAAGAGAGTCCTAAAGAGTTCAAGAGAGTTCAGTAAGTTTAAAAAAAAAAATATATATAACAAATTAATCAAGGTAAAGGGAATATGTTACAACCGGTGTTTTTATTGTAACGTGTATCTATATAAAAATTTACTAATATATGAATTCATAAAATTTATATAGAAAAATATTATTTATTTCCCTATAGGTTGATATAATTTGTTTAATTTTATTAGAAAATTGTTTTATTAATAATTATTTTTATTTTTAAAAATTAAAGTTACAAGTTAATAAAAACACACCATTTAATTTTTTGATTCAAACCACTTCTATTTATACTTTTTCTAAATCTGAAGTGGCTAAATAAAAATTCAATTTTCTTTCGAAATTATTCTTTAAATTAATTAAAAATTACATAAAATGAATCCCGTGATAAAAATACAATAAATATTTAATTTTTCGAATATTCGAACTTATTCTTTTTTCGAATAAGTTCTATAAGTTTCTATAAGTCATAAATTAAATTGTTAAATAAATAATTTAAAATAAAATTTAGATCAGGGTGTGAGTCGAACCCGAGTGATCTATATTGATGTCTTAAATACTAACCATTAAGACAATATTAAATTTCTAATAGATTTGTTAAGGAACCAACAAATAATGTTATTCTTGTCATAATTAATGATTATGACCTAATCCATTATTGTTCCTAAATATATGAAAACTTTACAATATTCTTATTTGTAAATTAATGTATACACTTAAATTATATTTAAAATTATTAATAATTATTTTTATTGAACTTAAATTTTATTTTATTAAACTTAAAAATTAATTTAGTAATAATAATATATTGAAAATTATAGTTTATTGAACTTTTAGTTTAATTTATCAAGTTAATGAATTTTTATTAATTAAAATTATGAATAATATTTCTGTAAAATAGTAAAATTCTTTAGTTAAATATATTTAAAGTAAACTTTTAATGTATGTTAATCAATTTAATAATATGTATAAATATTTATTATAATAGTAATGTAATTTTATTATTCATTTAAAAGTAATTTAAATACTAAAATTAATGTAAATAATTAAAGACTAATTCTTTTAATTAACACTACTTAATTTTTTACAAAAAGTATAAAAAGGTGTATATTATAAGAATTAGAGAATATACAGATATTTTTATTTTTTTTTTTTATTTTATTTTATAAATTTATATTAATATCTTAATAAAACAATTTTATTAATAAAACAATTTTTCTTATTTCATTTTAATATTTTTTTGAGTATTAATAAATTTATTAATATTTTATAAATAAAAGTAAATTCCTCGAACCGTAACATAAAAATTGGTGGAGATATCGGGGAATAATATTAATAAAATTATTAATACATAGGATAAAGTAATATTAAAATATTACTAAAATATTATATAAATTTCTTAAAATTTATTACCCTTCAAAGTTATAGGTAATATTTATATTACTGTTGAAGCTTTAAGGTATAATATTTAGTAGAACTGAATTAGTACGCTTTAGAAGCAGTACTTATTTAGGAATTAGTGGTTAAGTTTTTAGGTCTAGTTTATCTTTCACAGTAGGATACTGGAAAGCGCTGAACCTTTCTATTTTGCTAGAGAAATAGAAGTGCCTCGCATAATTGCTACATGACACTGGTAATACGGTAAGCTGGGCAATTGTGAACTACTTAAGCACCCTAAATAAGTATTGGAAAATTGCTGTGAAATGCTGTTCTACTATACTTATTATTGTAATTCAAATTTTTAATAAATTAAATATTATTTTAGTATTTATAATTTTTTAAAAAAAAAAAAATATTTTTTTTTAATTGAACGATTTTTAAAAATTATTCTTTTTAAAATATAAATAAATAATTCGAAAGTGACCCTTAGCGTGGCAAGTTAAACTGCTTACGTAATACTTTGGTGTTCAATTATATCTGATAATTGGGGAAGATAATCAATTATTTTCTTTCCGCTAATTAAGTTAGTGATAATAAAGAAATTAATTACGTTACTTCCTTTTATTAAATTATATTTAATATTAACCATCGGGTATATTTGTGGCTTATCATCAAAGAGCTACGAGGGATTTTCACTTAGAATTACACAACCTATAATACTTGATGGTTTAACATTATATAGGTTGGCTTATATTTTTATAAAAAGAAATAAGTTTTTAAAAAATAATTAATTAAAAAAAAAAAAAAAAAAAAATATAGATATATATATCTATTCTTTTTGTTGATTCTCTTCGAGTAATTTAATATTGCTAATTGAAATATTCTTTTCTTACTGTTTTAAGTTAAACAAGTTATATCAGCATAGACAAGCCTTATTAACTAATCAACAGAGGTATACTAGGGGTGGTAGAAAGATCCTGAAGCACGTGACGGAACTTAGATCGTGTGAATAAGGTGACGGCAAACATTTACCATTGGACGAAAGACTCTTAGTTAATTCTATATATATAATTTGGTCGGTAACTTGAATCAGTAATAACAATATTAAATTAAAATTCTTGCTAGTAAATTGAAAACAAATAATAATTAACTATAAGAAAAACAGAAAACAAAAGTAATAATTTCATCTTTTCTGACTGAACTAAGATAGTAAGGAGTGATACTAAAAATTTAAATAAATAATTGGTAGTACGTGCTGTGCTAGATTATTTGTATCTCATTCTGTCAAGTGGTCGATAAAGGAATTTCGAGCTTGGTTACAACTAATAAGTGGTCGATAAAGGAATTTCGAACTTATAATTTTTTTTAGACTATCAAAGGTATTTTTGAGTCTATACTGTGTCATCTTGTACTGCAATAAATTCGGTCAAGGAAAATACAAGAAAATGAGCAATTCTACTACAAGGATAGATTTCAAGGAGTTGAAGAAGGAACTCAAGGATATAGAAAAACTTTCCAAAGATAATTTGGACATAAGATCCTGGGCTTCTGAAATAAGTTTATGGATTGAACTTCAAGATATCACTAGTGCCAAGGAAATTTACATGGCATGTGTGCTTACTTCTAAGGGTGAACCAAGAAAGGTAATCCAAGAGTTGGAAGATAAAGACAGTGATAGTGAAGATGAATATGAAAGTGAAAATGAAGAAGAGAATCAGAAAAATGAATCTAATGAAGAAGATTATCCCTCACTTGGGAAAATTATCAATGCCCTTGAAACATTTTATGGGTTAAAAGAAGATCAAAGTATGTTATTACGGGAACTAAGAAGACTACGTATAAGAAGAAATGAATCAGTTAAAGATTTCAATAGAAGATATAGATCTTTATATTTAAAGTTGGATAAGAAAAAGAAGAAGCAGATTAGTGTGTTAGATTATGCAGATTCTTTACAAAATAATAAAGAAGCATGGAGAAAAGTATCTTTAAAAGATGATATCACTCTAGAAAAGGCCTTTAAGATAGCTGAGAAGGTAGATAGGTTATCTACTAGAATAGATAATGATGGTAATCTACCAACGACTACTGCAATAACCAAAAGTTATAATAATTTTCAACCATACAAGAGAAAAGTTTCTTTTACTGAAGCCAAAAAGCCTAATAAGATGATAATGAATAACCTAGTCAAGAAATGAAGAATTTAACTATTAAAGCTTTTTTTCTGTAGTGAACCTGGTCATTATCAACAAAATTGCCAAAACTTCAAGCCTTATTGAAGGAAACAAGAAGCGTTATGATAATCATTTAAATCATTAAGTGGGAGAAGAAGCACTCCCATCGTCAATAAAATAGCTTCAGCTCAGTATCAGTCAATGCCAAGTGAAGAAAACAACAAGCCAGAGTGATTGGTCGAAAGAAGAATATGATGAAGAAATCGAAAGTGACTT
>MCFH01000145.1:0-24915 GCA_002104945.1 Piromyces finnis
TAAAGAAATTATCACATTCATAGAAGATTAGAATTTATTTTAATAATTTATATATATATATATATAAGACATTCTCTAAATCCGATTAAAAGTAACAGATTATTATTGTATATAAATTAACATGTATTTTTCAATAAATTGTTCAATTTAGAACTACTTAAATTTTTAAAATTTATTTTTTAAAATGTTTTTAAAGAATATTAATCATTTATGCTTTATTATGAAACACTATTATTTTAAATAAAGAACTTTAATTGAATATTGTTTTATTATATATTAATATTTATAAAAACAATAGAATTCCATATTTTTAATATATTTATTAAGTTCATTTATAATAAAAATTTATTATTATTTTCATTGTATATTATTTATATAATATTTATATATTAATTATTAAATAATATGTATTATATATTTTATATAAAATATAATTATTATATAGAGAATTTCATATTATTTAAACAATAAAACTTAAATAATTAATTTGGATATTATAAATAATATATTATATTTAATTTATTCTTAATATTTAGACGGCATGTAATTAATTTATTTAAATTGTTACACAATTAAATTTCTTTATAATTATAATATTTATATAATAATTAAAAAATATATTTAGCGATTTCGATTTTATAAAAGATTAAAATCACATTTAAAATATTATAAAATTTATAAGTGTAGTATCATAAACATTAATCCTATATATAAATAGTTTCAATATGCAAGTTTACTTTCAATTATATTAAAATTCTAAACAAATTATTAAATGTAAATTACAAAATATAATATTTATTTATATTAATATAATTAATGTATATTTTATTTTAGCCGTCAATTTATTTTAATGTACAATTCTAGAATTTATTATATAATGAAAAGTTAATATACATTAAATTATTATTTAACAATAGTTATATTATAAAAATATTAGTTTATATCATTAAATAATAGCTTTTTTTTTAAAAAAAATAATAAAAAAATATGCTTGTTAATTCAAAATTAATTGTTATATTTTATTTATAAAATTTAAATTATAATTATGATAATAAGATTAATATATAAAAGCATAGAATATAAAATGTTAATAGCTTAAAAAGAGTATATTCAAATAATTTACGTTATGATATTTCTTTATTGTTAATTTTAATTTATAAATATGAATTAAATTCTATTTAATGATTTTTAATGAAAATAATTTCAAAATATAAACTAATTTTTTGTAATAATAAAATATTATTATGTTATACAGAAATATATAAAAAATATTTAGTAAATAATGTAATAAAACTTTTTTATTTAATTAGGTTTTTACTTTATGTTGAATTTATTAATTATATAATATTTTATTAGTATCCTATACATGATACATATATTTATAAACATTTATAATCAAATACAATTAAATATATATAACATACTCTAGTTAAATTTAATATATAAACCATACATTTAATGTAAATATAAAATGATATAATGAGAGTGTATATATTTTTTTTCAATTTTTATATAAATAAATAATAATTAAATATTAAAAATATAACATTTTTTACAATAGACTATAATAAGTAGATATAAATAAATAAATAAATATATACTTTTTACATTTTATTTATTAAATTATTAAATATTAAATATAATTTTAATTTTAATTTTTATTACAATTTCCATAAATAATATAGAATATAATTCAAATTTATTAAATAATTTTTTAAAATTTAAAAAATTATTTAAAATAAATTAAATTAATATATATATTGAAATATTGAAATAAAAAAATTAATGAATTATTTAATATATATATAAATTATTTGAATTTTATTTAACTTTTTTTAATAATTTTCTACTTTAATTGTGGTTGAAATTAATTATATAACAACAAATAATATAATTGTGGTTGAAATTATATTATTTGTTGTTATATAATTAATAATAGCTTTATACTCTGTTGTTGTTAGAGTTTCAATATAATTTTTATTTTTTGTTCTATTCTATTTATAATTTTTGTATGAATTAGGGTTTTTATATTCTTTTATTTTTAATATATCTGAGTAATAAAGATAATATGGTATGCAATGCCATTATTACTGGTTAACAATTTGTTATTTTTTTTATAAACAATAATATTTGGTGAATTCTCTACTTTTTTATTTTCATAATTATTAAATGATTCCATCAATTTAAAAATATAATTAGTTTTGGAACATTTATTTATAGTTAAATAATATGATTTATTACTTCTTTCTTTACTAATATTTAAACAATAGTCAGATGAACTTCCATTATTATTTACTAAATACATATATATAAAGGATTGTTTTCATTTTTTATTAAACAATTAATATATTTACTGAGTGATTTATTATTTCCACAATATTTTGCCTTAATTAAATTAAAATTTTTTAATTCATTAACTCCAAAATAATAATTTTCACCCAAACATTCATTATAATATTTGCTATATTTAATTTTAGTTGTAATACTAATTTCTGTTATGGCTAATATCTCGGTAATATTTTTGTAATAAATTAAAGTTTTATTTAAACTTTCTTTAATACTAAATGGTATTGAAATAATTAAATTATTATTTTTATTGTTATATTGAATACAATTACCAAATTCAAATTGGCATCCATTATCACTGTCAGAGTATTTTTTACTTTCCCCATAATATCCATATTTACTACAACATTTATTATAGTTACATTTAATATTACAATATTGTGCTCCACATCTTTTATCTTCTATATAATTTTCATATTCAATAGCAACGTCTGAACGATTATAATTTCCTTTATATTCAACATTCTTATTAATAGTATAAGTATATATTTCATTAATATATTTATTATCACATTCCATTTTATAATATGAACATAAAAATTTATATTTTTGAGAATCCAATATTTTATTCAGAAGATATATTCCATTGTGGATTATTAACTGTAGTAAATTCTGAATTAGCATCCCATAATTCATAAGAGTATAAATCCCAATTTGAATGATTTATTATACCTGGGTAATTTCCATTCTCATCTTCTATATATTCATTATATATATATGGTCAAATTAAATCTTTTAATTTATTAATATTTGGAAATAAAACCATTGGATTAAATATTTTATAAATAATATATTTACACCTTTTCCGTAATTTGAATTTTTATGCTTTCTATAATATTTAAAACAAAATATAAATATTTATTTATATTAATATAATTAATATATAATTATATTTTAGCCATCAATTTACTTTAATGTACAAATCTAGAATTTATTATATAATGAAAGGTTTAATTTACATTAAATTTATTATATAATAAAAGTTATAAAAATATTAGATTATAGCATAAAATAATATCTTTCCTCCTTTAAAATAATAAAGGAATGCTTGTTAATTTGAAATTAATAGTTATTAATATTGTATTAATATTATTCTACAAATTTATATTTTGTAGCAATGAAATTACCGAATATAAAGAAGACGATTATTATTTAATTTATGTTAATAATACATATTTAGGTAATAGTCATTCAAATAAGTATTTTAACAAGCAACAAGAGCATAATGAATTCATTGAGGAATTCATGAATACTCTTGATTGCTTGATAGAAAAAAAATCAAATACATATAAAAACCAAGAAAAATTAGAAAAAATATCTAAACTACACTCATTAAAAAAAAGAGAAAACAGTATAAATATTAATGAATATTCAACTTATGGAAAGCAACTCTAGGTGAAACATCAGTATTCTTTGCTTATCTTTTTAATAATTTAGTTGACATTATAAAATCATTTCCTTTCGTAATTAGTTGTGAAAGGAATATGGAATATCAGTCGCATTCATATTATAGCAAATCTGACATTTTATTAGAAACACGATGGAATAATATTAGTATAAAAAAGAATACAGATTTACATTTATCATTAATATCTCAAGGCATGTTTAATGAAAAATTAATAAATAAATATGATACAAACTATTATTATCCTGAATCATCAGGAGAAGGCATTGACATTTTCATATTAGATACAAGTTTCGATTTTAGAACTAAAGATTTTTCAAATATAGAAAAACGCATTGTAAAATGTGCAATAAACATTACAGACGGCGATAGAAAAATAACAAAATCTTCGAAATTTTGTTTTTCTTCATTAAATCAAAATAATCATGCTGTAGGAGTTGCTTCAGTAGTGGCTGGACTAAATCATGGGGTTGCTAGTTTATCCAATATATATGGGATTTTAATTAATAAAATCAATGACGTTAATATTATTGAATCTCTTAGATACATTTTATCAATATGTAGAAATAATAAAGGTATTATTATTATGACTTTTGGAGGTAACTACGAATTAAATGGAAAACAAAGTAATTCTATTAAATATATTTAAATATATTGAAGAATTTATTGGAAGGTTTTCAAGCAAGAGCATAATTACAGTTGTTTCCGCAGGAAATGAAGGAGTAAATGTTTATGATAAAGAAAAAAACTTAGTAAAATATCCATGCTTCTATAAAAATGTAATTTGTGTAGGTGGGATTGATAATGTTGGTGGTGACCATAAATATGACATTTCGATGAGCGAGGCCTCTACTAATATTATGAATAATAAATATTATAGAAAAGCAAAGAACTCAAATTATGGAGAATTTGTAAATATTTATGCGCCATATTATGTTAAATATGATTATTGTAATGTTAATAATAAATGTAGAACAATAGTCAATAGAGGTACATCCTTTTCAGTACCAATTGTAGCAGGTGTGATTGCAACAATTATGAGTGAGAATAATGATGTAAAATTTAATTATACGACTGTTCTAAATTATTTGAATAAATTGGGTTTAAAGAATATTATTAATGGAATTAAAGAAGGACCTAATTTATTCATTAATAATGGAAAGCATGTTGTATATTCAAAAGACTATATTTATTACGGATGTGGAATTAATTCGGGAAATCAATCTTGTGAAAACAATCAATGTTGTGGTGCAAATGGAAAATGTTATAATCATAGTAACGATTTATGCAAAACCAGCAATGGATGTCAAGTTGAGTATGGTAAATGTAATATTATAACAAGCAATTCTAAAAATAACTTGTGTGGATTTAATTATGGAAATTGCCATTCAGGATATTGTTGTTCTTATGAAGGAATTTGTGGAAAAACAAATGATCATTGTGGCGTGGGTTGTCAAAAAAACTATGGTCATTGTCTTTAAGTAAGCTCATTATAAAATGTTAATTATTTTTATTTATAATTTATATATGATAGTAAATTTTAAATAAAAAGATATATTTATATTAAATTTATTTTTCAAAATATATTTAATGTAGTAATTAAAAAAATTGAAATAAAGAATTTAAAATAAGATTAATAAATAAAAATAAAACTTCCAAAAAAAACATAACTGATTAAAAAATTATTTATTAATATAATTTACTGCTTTTAAAATATATAACTTGAATACTTTGTCTTTAAAATTATTTAAAAATTTTATAGCTTATTTTTATTATTTTATTTATATATAATTTTCATTTATATCATAATTCAAATTTGTAAATAGTTTAAAAAAATATTTTTTATAATTTTAATATATTTTAATATTAAATAACTTTTTTTATTATTATTTTTAAATTTAAATATAGTATTATTTAATTATGTAAATTTTTTGAAAAATTTTTTTTAAAATAAAAAAGTATTTCACTTTTATTTTTATTTTGTTATAACTTTATATTTAACTTTACTATAAGAAAATATTCAAATGAAATGTAAAATTAAATTTAAAAATCATTTATTAATTTCAAAACTGGAAATTATGTATATATTTTTAATTCTTTATGAGTTTTTTAACTATTTTTTAAGGTAAAGTCTAGGAATTTATATTTTTCTTTTAATGTAAATTACATCTCTAATCTTGTTTTGTGTCACGTGTATATCATTGAAATAATAAATTTATTAATTTATGTTTTCTTTACATATTATTCTTATTTTATTCCACCTCTAAAAATATTATATTCAACTATTGAGAAGAAAAATAAAAAATGATAGTAGAAAAACTATATATATTAAGATCTCGAAATAAAAATAATATGTTTATTACTATATTTTTATCAATTTAAATAAAGTATTATTCAATAAAAACCAATAATATTCCTAAATATTTAAAATTGTATACTAATTTTTAGCTATCTTTTTTTTTTTTTCATTTTTTTATTTAATTATTCAATCATTAAAAAAATTAGATCAAAATGTTTTTTAATATTTGAACGTTAACATGAATAAAAAACTTCATTTTATTACTTTTTTATTATATTTTTATTTTAAAAAATAATTATCATACGGATTTATTAATATAAAATAAAATATATATCATTTTTTTTTTTTGAATTATTTATTTTTAAGATATCCTTTTAATATAATCAACAAATCACTTAAAACATTTATAAAATCTGTTTTTAATTGCTATGAATAATAAATTGATCTTTCTATTATCTCTCCTAAATTTTTTAATTTTTTTAAAATATATTTTAAATTTATTTATTTATTTAGTTAGTTAGTTAGTTAGTTACTTATTTATTTGAAATGAATATACAATATACAATACAAATACTAGGAAGATAATATACTTCTTGCATTTATTATTTAATTTGTGATTTTACATTAAGTAATAATACACATTAATATAATAAATATTAAATAAAAATAATAAAGTATATATATAAATATAAAAATAAAAATTTAAAATAATATTGCATAAAAGTTCAATTAATTCTTTAAATTTTACTATGTGGAAATGGACTCTACCTAATAAACTAATTGAAATAAAAAAAGAGAATATCAGGTATTATAGTATGGTATCCATTAAACTCTCTTATGAGTTCTTTAGGCTTTCATTCGAAGAAATATTAATATTGGAAAGACTTCGGCGCTCTTGATTATGTTAGGTTTCTTACTAAACTTATCAAAAAGTAGTTTCATTGGTCTATTAATGATAAGAATTGTTTTAGTAGAAAAAACTGCGAAACTCTCTACATATGAAACATGAAACCCCGATGAACTGTAAAGCTGTTCACTTAAATATCTTTGTTCCACCTTATTGATTTATAGTATATCATAAGCGAAAGTTCCACCAAGAAGGAACGAAGGAACGTAATCAATAATATAATACATAACCTAATAAGAAATTCAAACAATGAATTTAAAATTTTTAACTCTTAATAAGTGACTGAAAATAATTTAGTATATAAATATTTCATTTGATTTCCTTCTTCTTCTTGATATATTTATTATTAAAATATTTTGCTAAAAAAAATAAAAAATCTTTAAATAATTATACAAAAGCATATTAATATTATGTATATTATGTAAGTTAATATTTAATAAATTATAAAAAATATATTAAAATATAATGATTATTATGGATATTAAAAAATAAGAGACATTATTTTTGTAATAGTTAAATATTTTGATTTGCCCTATTCATAATATATGTAAAATAATTTGGGAAAAAATAATTATCTAAATTAGCAACTTTAACATCTAATTTTTATTTTTTTTTTTATTTTCAATAGCATGTAAATCGTATATATTAAAGCCATGAAACTTAAATGTAATTTAATAAAAATTTTTGTTTTTTCATACTTAATTATTATAATAAAATTTGTTTTAAATGTCATGATAAATGATTATAATTTAAAATTAATTTGTATATATTAATAATAAAAAAAGTGTTAATATATTGTATAATGAAACATTTTCTATTTCTTATTTTCAAAATTATTATTATCATCATTTATCTTGACCTTAGCCATCTCTTTTTATTATTTCTTTAACATTAACTATTTTGTCTCTTTAAATTTTCTGAATATTGACCATTTTTTAAATAAAATATATAGAATTGATATCATAACTTTAATTAATACTATTACTTTTAACATTATTGCTTATTACTATTATTATTATCTTTAATATTATTATTACTTATATTTATATTTTTATTTCTATTGTTATTATTATCATTGTCATAACTATTATCGCTTCTGCAATTATTGATAAAATTATTTAAGCAGATTTTATAATAATAATTGAATCTTGATCTTAAGATTGTATTTCGTAATATGGATATAACTTAATATTCCATTAACCTATATTCAACACTATAAATAACAATTTTCAAATAAAGATAATAAACCAAATAAATTAAATCAATTATTTTGATTACTTTAACTTAGCACCCTTAGTAATAGACGATAGTAAACAATGGATGAATATATCACAATTTAATTAAAGCTTTAGTTTCTCAAGTATTCATTTACATAATAATATTAATCTTTTATTGATTTCATTTTGTATCCTTTCTAATAAAAGTATTAATCACACTAAATAATTTATATTGTTTTAAATTTTATTATTATAATCATTATTATTGTTGTTGTTGTTGTTGAAAATGATATTCAATTTATTTTATTGTTTATCTTCCAAATTTTATAATGTAATTGAATAAGTAAATGATAAAACAATTCGAATTTTTCTGCCTTTTTTTTAAAAAAAAATATTGTAATATCTATTCTGCAATATTTTATATTTTGATGATAATGATGAAATATACAAATTTTTTAAATAGAATATAAATATGAAATTTATATAACTATGTAAACTTTTACAATTAATCGTATTCTATTAATAAAATCCTTTTGAATAATCCTATGTTTATTTCTATTTTAGTCAAGTAATGGAATATAATGTGATGCTCTGTTAATTATTTATAAATCACTTACTAATTTTTTAAAAATAAATAAACTGAAACGGATCCTTCTAAAATTTTGTTATTTAGAAATTTAATAACTGATTATTTCCTTCTAAATGTTACATTTATATCAGTATAATAGAAG
The DNA here is from genome assembly GCA_002104945.1 of Piromyces finnis. Lineage (NCBI taxonomy): Eukaryota > Fungi > Neocallimastigomycota > Neocallimastigomycetes > Neocallimastigales > Neocallimastigaceae > Piromyces > Piromyces finnis. The sequence goes on from MCFH01000145.1 coordinate 8,906, forward strand.
AAATCGGATTAAGTTTTGTAGGAAAATAGAATATTGAATCTTTCATGTTATTAGAATCATTTGATAAAATTCTTTATATATATGTTCCAAGTAATTATCTTTTTCATCAATTATTTCAAGAATCTTTTTGACATTATTAACTATATTTTCTACAAAGGTTCTACCATAATAATGTATATATCCTAAAATAATTCCAAATCTTATTATTTTTAAAAATGTGTTAATCTGATTTTTATAATTTACTTTAAAATGATTTCCAACTTTTTCAAAACAATAAATATAAATGCTTATAAAAACAAGAAATATTAACTTACTCAAAAAAAGCCACAAAATAATTTTATTGTTATTTATATTTTTTCATTTTGAAATTGATAACAATATAATATAACCCATTTATACATTGACGATACATAAATTAATTATTACATTTGGAATTTAAAAAAGATCTATTTTTGATTAAAAGAATTACAATTGTTTAGCTGGAATTTTTTTTTATTATTATTAAATTTTTCTTATTTTAATATATTATAAATACCACAATTTTTAAAATGTATATATTTATATAATAAAAAATAAAATATTTAAATCTTTATACATAATATTTAAATATATAATATACATTAAATGCATAAGAATATATTATATACATTATGTTGTATGTATTTTATATGCCACAATATAAGAATATAGAATTATAAAATTAAATAATTCTTAGTAACTATTTTATTGGAATTTGTAAAATAAATTGAAAAGTATTTTATTACATTAATTATATAAGCCACAATATAAATATATGTATTGATTTTAAAGAACAGTAAAGTATTTATATAGTATTTCTTTATCATAAAATATTAATGAAGTTGACTTGATATAAAACTATAAATCCTTATTAAAGGATTTTTTTACTATATTTAATTATTAAAGATGTCATAATTATAAAATCAAATTTATTGAGTTTTAATAAATAAAATAAAAAATAATTGAATTTAGGCCTTTATATTTAGATTAAGTATATTTTAAATGGTTTATTAAACATCAAAACCTGCTATATTTCTTCATTTAAAATATATATATTAGTTAATAATATTATTGAAATAAAATTATTAAAATATCTTTTATTCATTTATAATACTTTCATTTAACTATTTTCATTATAAAACTGTTATAGTATTTTTAAAATTGTAATATATTTTATAAGTATATTTTTTATTGAAATTGAAATTAATATTTTAAAATTATAAAGGTCTTGTAATTATAATATTTAATATTTAATTGAATTTTGTAATGTTTTAAATATTAAATATATTTATTTTTTATTGAAATTGAATTAATATTTTAAATTATAAGGTCTTGTAATTATAATATTTAATATTTAATTGAATTTTGTAATGTTTTAAATATTAAATATATATTATTATTAATCATATAATATACAAAAATTTAATATAATTTAGTCTTTAAATAATAATACACAATGGAATAGACGTTAGAATTATCTAAATTTTTTTAAGAATTCACTATAGTTTACTAGTGTAATTGTAGGTTATTTTTATAATAATCTTAATATAGAATAAATGATTGTAAAAATATTTTCTAAGAATAATAAAAACTTATCTTAAGGATTAGTTTATTCAAAAATAAAATTTTGTGATTCTTAACCTTTTCCATTATTACATATTTTTTGTATTGATTCTTTTACATTAATATATTATACTTTGTACATTTTATTAGAAATTAATATATGATTTACATATAAATTCTAAAAATATTTTAGAAAAACAATTAATAATGTATAATATATAAAAACTAGTAATTAATAATTCAAATTAAATCTCAAAATTTTTGTAAATGCAAAATCATCTAAATATATTACTTGATTGAATACAATACTTCTTTTGAAATAAGATTTTAATCTTAATGAAAATAAAATTTCAATAAGACAGTTTAAGTCTCTACACTTTAAAAATTTAAATTCAGTTTTTTAAATTTAAATGTTAAAATCCAGAAAAATAGACAAAATATTTTAAATTTAGAAAAAAGTAATTTAAATTTATAATTCGAAAATAAATAATGAAATTTTAATTTAAAATTTAAATTACTTCATCTTTATAGGTATTATTAATAACAGGTAATATAAATAGTAGTCTATATAAATTACTTTGTAAAAAAAAAACTTAATATATAAATTTTATTATTAAATATTATTTTTCTTCTGTTATTAGATGATAATGGAAAATAGGACAAGCGGAAAAGAAACAGTTTATTACAGAAATGATTATGTTAGATAACATTTATGATATACTAGTAGAGATAGAAATTCTCATAAAAAGAAAAAATTACAAATATTCTTAAAAATAATGAATTAACAACTGTGATAGGTTCAAGAATGAGGTTTAACCATAAGAAGTTATAAATTCAATATTGATAATATCTTTTCCCCTTCTTTTTGGTCCATAATGAGTAGACATTGAGTAAAATATTAAAATTTTAAAGTTATTATAAAGAATATAAAAACTTATTATTAATAATTAGAATATAATTTATTTACATACTTATGAAGCAGTAACATAAAATACAAAAGAAAATCAAAATGAAACATAAACTGAAATAATAACTTAATCTTTTACATTAATTGAAAGTAAAAATATCATAAGTTATTATAAAATAAATACCTATTAGCAGTTATTTTACTATAAAGCAAATATTTAAAAGATAAATCATGATAATAGTAAATACTTAAATAAAAGTATATAGCATAAAGTTGTATGAATAATCAATAGTTAAATAAGATGATGTAAAATTAAACATAAATCTATGAAATGTTAATTTTAAAAAAAAAAAATTTAAAAAAAAAAAATAATAGGATAGTAATATTAAAGATAATATAGTCGAAATCTTACAATATAAAAAAAAATAATTAAAAAAAAAAATATATATATAAAAATATAAATTAGAATAGAAATTAATATCTAAAATAGTTAGTATAAAAAAATAATAATATTCAAAATAAACAAAATATTAGCAATGATTAGGTTTAAGGGAAGATATTAGAATAGATTGAAAAAAAATAACAATGTATTAATAATTAGAAATATATTAGTAATTTATTTGTTTTAAGAATCTTCATAAACAATAGCTTTTAGCAATATAATTAGCTATATTTTATAGTATAAATTTATTCAGATATTTCCATTAAATCAATGTTATAAATATATTTATAATCATTGATGCAATTTCTTCTATTTATTAATATTAATAAAGTTTACAAATATAAAACCATATTTAAAGATTTCTAACATTAATAATAAAAAAATTTAATTACTGAATTTGACTATAATTAATAATTTTATCATATAATTAAAATTTTATATTTTATAAATTGCTATTAAAAAGTATTAAAATATTTCTATATAGCGATAATTAGAATGTATAACTGATATAATTGAGTGTAAAAATGAAATTTTTTTATATTAACAATCTCAAAATTGAATTAATTCTATGTATTATTTATTAACTTATTATGTTATTGATCAACAATTGTTAATGTTTAAAAAATTTGAAGCAACAACTAAGATGAAGAAATAGTGCAACAGACCAATATGACTAGGATGTAACGTATAAAGGTTTTGAACCTTTTTCAAGAAATTATGTAATAATTATTATCTACAATTTAATAATAATTAGTATTATTAAACTGAGAAGTTAAAATAAAATTTTATACTTATCTTAACAAGAGTTTATTATAAGGAAATATAATAAACAACACAAAACTTTAATGTTGTTTAATTTAAAATGTTTATTAATATTGTTTTTTTAATAAAGGTTATTTATTATAATAGTTCTTATAATAATAACTCTGGATTCTTTAGTGTAATTCCAGAGTTCTTTTATTTATAATTTTTTAATAATTTAAAGTTTAATAAAGAATTTCTAATCTTAACAAATAATCTTTTTAGGAAAAGACTAGAAGAAAAACCTAAAAAGATATTCGATTGATAACTAATATATCAATCATCGTAATATTAAGTAAAACCGAATAAAATTCAGAAAAACCTTAATATCCGATTGTCTTAATATTTAGTTATATCTTCTAGTTTTTTCTATAAGTTATTTCAAGATACGATACATTCACATAAAATACAAACGTAAAATAAAATACATGATGTTTCTTATAAAATGTAATACAAAAATTATTAATTAATAAAATAAATGAATGTTTACTATTATTTTAAATAAATTACTAAATTAAATAAATAATTAATTAATATAATAATAAATAAATTTTAAATTAAGTAAATGAATAATTAATATTAATATAAATAAATGTTTATAGTAATTTAAATGAATGTATGCTAATAATTTAAATAATTAGTTAATTTAATAATTAGAAAAATAATTAATGTAAAGTGGGCTAGGATTGGTATGTAACTTGGTCAGAATGTTTTATATAATATAACTTAATTTACCAATAAAATATTAAACTTATTTATTATTAAATCTTTTCTTCAGAACTTATTAAAGAATTTAAATAATACTAATTTAAAAATTAAATAGGTTTTTATATTTAAAATAAAAATTTTAATATAATTTAATTATGAAATTTATTTATTAATTATTTATTTATTAAGATAATATTTATTAAGTTATATTATAGTTAATAATTAATAATTAATAATCTTACAAAGAATTTCAAAATTGATTTCAATTCTTTGTTTAAATACTTTTTTCTTACATATAATAAAATTACATTGATATTAATATTGATATTAATAATAAAGATAAAAATAAAATAATTTTAAATTAAAATATTAATAATTGATATTGATATTAATAATATGAATTCATATGATAGATCTTAAGATTAATCTTTTAAATTACTTTTAAAATAAAAGTATTGTTTTAACCATTTTAAATTGTAAATATTTAATATTATAAATTGAGAATAACAATTACTTATACTAATTATATATTCTCATGATTAATTAATTAATAATTATAATAATGATTTTTGATCCAAAGGCTTTTTTGGTTTGATTATAATTGAGGTTATTAATCAAAATTATTTGAAAAAGTATTAATTAATTTTTATAATTGATTAGGTTTGTAATCAAGAATATTTATTATCTAACCTTATTTATTAATAATGGAGAATTTTTAAATTGAATTATTTATAGAAAGTTGGATGACTAGAATAATGACTTTAATTATATAAATTAATGTTGATCATTTTAATATATATTATTATATATTTATTGGAACTAATTAATTCTTTAAATAGCTATATCTCAAGAACTAGTGGTTTAAATTAGCTGAAAATTTGTGAGAATATAGATCTCAACTAGTACTTTCTAATAAAATTTGTCGTTCCAGTTTTTATCCTGGTTGTTAAGGCGTTTCCTTAGCATACATAAGGCTTCTGGTTCGACCCCGCAGATGTCAGTGCCTGTGGATTTTCCCACTGGGTTTGCCATGGGTTGGGTTATGATATTCAGGTAAGTATAAATGAACTTTCTAATTTACTACTATGATAATAACACTGTCTAGCCGGCCTGAGAGGGTCTAGTGTACATGGTACATTCCAAATTAGAACTTAATAAGTGGTGATTTAGGCTATGCCAAAAACACATAATATTCCTTAATCAATTTAAGTGTAAACATTAGGGGGCGGTTGACACGTGATCAAATTGACTATAAGAGGCTTAGCATTGTAGTTGTGAAATATCGTACAACGACATGCATCTAATGTACATGGATTAAGTGAGCGTCGAAGCTGAAGAAACAGTATGACAGACCAGGAGGATCACAACCACCTAGCAATAGGAATGAACCAACGTTTCTCTAAGAACCACCATTGGAGCTAACTCTGATCGATGGGAGAAAGGCACTTGGAAGTTAAAAAAAAAAAATTCTAATAAAATTAATTTGAAGTCTCTAGAAAATGAAAATAGGACGCGAGATTCAGAAGTTATCACTAGTTTCGTATAGTACATTTTCTTCTCAAGGGTTAATATATTGAAAATTAAATTTTTGTGATCCATAACCCTTTTCAATATTAAATTTTTCCAAGTGATCTTTTTAATTATTTTTAAAAGTGTTTTATAATTTTTGAAATATAAATTTGATTTTAAAATTGTTTATTTGAATATTTAATTTATTTTTTAATCGTCTTCTATACTTGACAATTAAATAAGAATTAATAATTATTTATTGAATAATTATTAATTCTTACAAATTATACTTTGGGGTTCCTCAAGCTGGCTTCGCCGTCAGGTTGTTGGACGCTGACCTACTTGTCATGTGTTCGACTCAGGGTTCTATATATTATTGATTAAATATAGCAATCGCTATATTTAATCCATAATATTTGTCTATTTTTATTTCTTTTTTTTTTATTTAAATAATTGAAATTACCAATCAATATGAATGGTGTTTATTCATAATTATTAAATAAGAATATTTATAAATAGTAAATATAAATAATTTATAAAATTCATGTAAATTTAGTCTTTAGAATTATTATTAAGTTTAATTTGTATTAATAATATTAAATAATCAAATTATTAATAAAATATATTATTAATACAAAAAATAGTTAATTAGTATTGTGCTAACCTGAGTCTCTCGCGTTGTTACAATACTAATTCTCTAAGAAAAAAAAGACTTACCTTAACACAATAATAACTTAACCCTTTATAAATTAATAAAACCATTTTCTAATAAAACATTTTAAATATGTCTAATAACCCTTTCAACATTTTCACTACTGCCTCAGCTTCTTCCTCTCAACAAAGTCAAGTACCTCCTGTGGACCCTCTTATGCTGGACTATGTGCTACCGATAGGAAATCCAAGCAAATTCTCAGGAAAAAGGATGGATATTGAAGGATTTATTCAACATTGTGAATTAATCTTTCAATTAAGAAGCATTCTATTCTGCTAGGACGCCCATAAGACAGCTTTTATGTTTTCCTATATGGAAGGGGATGCCAAACTCTTCGTAGTTCACTTGATCCAAGAAAGAAATCCAGTTATGAACCGCTATCCTAGCTTTGTTGCCTTACTTAGAAGAGTATTTGGTAATCTTGATATTGTATTCAATGCCAACCAAATTATTATGGCATTGAAACAAGAACGTATAGGTGAAGTATCTCAATACATCAAATATTTTGAACAAGCCTCAATTTATCTTGGATGGAATCAACCGGCCCTCGTCTCAAAATTTATCGATGGATTGCATGATGAAGTCAAAGCCGAGTTATTAATGCATGGTGAGGATATACCAACCCTTCTTGCTGCGTTTCATAGAACTATGATAATCGACTCTAGCCTTCATAAGAAACATAATATTTCCAGAAATTACCGTGGTGCTTCTCTTTATAATCCATTTGTGCGAAAGATGAGAAATGAGGACCGTTCCACTCAATCTGATGTTAAAAGACGTGGTCCTTTATCTGCTGAAGAAAAACAAAAACGCAGTGATCAAGGTCTGTGTATGTATTGTGATGCCAAGGATCATTTGGTTACTTCCTGTCATAAAGTTCCAAAAAACTAACTTCTAGAGTAGATTCTGAGCCTAAATCTTACTCTAGTACAAACCCTTTTGAAGCTAAGCCTTCTACCAATAATACACACCATCCAAAATCTTATAATCCATTCATTCCCTTAGATAAATACCTTATTTTCCCGTTCATAATTATTATTAATAATAACCCATACGATATCTCAATCTTGGTTGATTCAGGTGCTATTGAAAACACTATCTCCAAATTTTTTATTGAGAAATATAGTATTCCGGTATCGGATTCAAAAATATCTGGAACCATTGACTGTGGTGTGAAAACTTCTAATATTTTGGGAATGACTAAACCTCTTAGGATTATATTTAAAGATGAATCATTTTCTATTCAATTCATTATCACAGATGATAATTCTCTACCTCAAATTATTGGTACCCATTGGCTCAATTCAAATAGGGTAGTCGTAGATTTTGATTGTAAAAAATTGCATTTTAAAAAGATGTATCTAAATTTGAAACTAATAAAGCATATTTTAAAATAATTGCGAAAACCTTCAGTGTAATGACTCTTGTGTTTCAAAAAATAATTCGGATATTCATCTTCACTCAATCTCTTCGACTCCCTCTTCACCTTCTATTGATTCCTCCATCCCTGCTTCCTCTCCGGTAAGTAAACCTGATTCAGCACTTCTCACCGTTCTCCAACGTCATATTCTCAAAAATTTGCAATTTATATCATTGTCCCTCTATAGATTCACTTCAAAAACACCCTCTATTCCGGATTTTTACATTGACTTTAAGGACGTCTTTTCTGAAAAACAGCAAACGAACTTCCCCCGTAAAGAACTTACGAATGTAAAATCGATTTAAAACCCGACTCTTCTCTCCCTTACGGCCCAATTTATTTTCTCACTGTGGAGGAAACAAAGATACTTAAGGATTATATTAAAAAAATTTAGAAAAGAACTTCATTCAGAAGTCTATCTCCCCAGCCGGTGCCCCTGTCTTATTCGTTCGAAAAAAAGATAATTCGTTTCGGATGTTCATTGACTATAGAAAATTCAACGATATCACTATTAGGAACTTCTATCCCCTTCCGCTAATCAATGATCTTCTTGAAAAAGTCAGTGGAGCTAAATTCTTCACTAAGCTCGACCTTCGTTCCTCATACAACCTTGTTCGTATTAAGGAAGGTGATGAATATAAAACGGCTTTCAACACTAGATTTGGTCATTTTGAGTATTTAGTCATGCCGTTTGGTCTTAAAAATGCCCCAGCTACCTTCCAGCATTTCATCAACGATATTTTAAGTGATTTCCTCGACGACTTTGCCTTCGCTTACATTGATGATATTCTCATTTTTTCCAATACATTAGAGGAACATCATAAGCATGTTCGCTTAATTCTCGAACGTCTTCTCAAGAATAACCTCTATGTTAAACTCGAAAAATGCGAATTCGATGTCCCTGAAATTGATTTTGTTGGTCACCATCTTTCTGGTTCTGGTATATCAATGGAAAAGAATAAAGTAGACGCCATTCTTAATTGGCCTCTTCCCCAAAATACAAAACATATCAAACAATTCATGGGTCTCTGTAATTACTACAAGCGCTTTATAAAAAAATTTTTCAAAAATCGCAGCGCCCTTGACTCGATTATTAAAGAAAAATGTTCCTTTTATTATGGACTCTTCTGCCGTCTCAACTTTCAATAATTTAAAAAATGCTTTTCTTTCCGCCAGTCTCCTTTGCCATGCAGATCCGAACAAACCTTTCATTATTGAATCCGACTCCAGTAACTTCGCTATCGGTAGTGTCCTTCTTCAAGAATTTGATGGATCTCTTCACCCTGTTTCTTTCTTCTCGAGAGCTTTAACCAACGCCGAATGTAATTACCCAATTTACGACAAGGAACTCCTTGCTATCAAAGAAGCCTTTTAAACCTGGAGGCACCATCTTGAAGGTGCCAATCATCAAATCACTGTCTTCTCCGATCATCGTAATCTTCTTTTTGAGCGTAAACCAGATCATCTTTCCCAACGTCATATCCGCTGGAGTATCTTCTTCTCTCGTTTTGATTTTGTTATTAAATACAAACCAGGTTCGAAGAATAGAGCTGATTGCTTGTCTCGTAGACCTGATTATGAACATAAAGTTTCTAATTCAGTTCAATTCTTAACACTTCTAATTTCACTAGCATTTCCTCCGTTATTTCTCTAAGTGATAGCTCTTTATTAGAAAAGATTCGTTCAGCCCTACCTTCAGATCCTTACTTCAATTCTACAAACAACTCCAGAAGACTTAATCTCACCAATTCTCCTTTCACTTTCAAGGATGGTATTCTTCTTTACAACTTTAAGATTTACATTCCCGAAGTCCTTCGTGTTGATATTCTTCAATCCCATCATAATTCTCCTTCTTCCGGACATTTCGGTATTAAGAAAACTCTCGAACTTATTAGTAGAAACTTTTGGTGGAAGAGCTTGAGGGGGGACGTACGCAGATTTGTAAATTCATGTGATACGTGTAATAGAAACAAAAACAGCAATCACAAACCATATGGATTTCTTCAACCACTCTCAATACCCGAAAACAATGGTCTTCAATATCTCTTGATTTCATTATAGATCTACCAAAATCGATCAATTATTCTGCTATCCTAACAGTGGTGGATAGATTATCGAAGATGGGTCATTTCATTCCACTTAGAAAGCTTCCCTCAGATGAAGAAACTGCACAACTTATATTGGATAATGTATTCAGACTACATGGTATTCCAAAGGAAATTATATCAGATCGTGGTAGACAATTCAATTCAAAATTCTTCCAACATTTTTGTAAGCTACTGCACTGTGAATCCAAACTTTCAACTGCTTATCACCAACAGACTGATGGGCAAACGGAAAGGCTTAATAGTATAATTGAACAGTATCTCAGGTGTTTCACTAACAGTAAACATTCTGACTGGAGTTCGTATATTTCACTCGCAGAATTTGCCTATAACAATGCTATTCAGGAATCCATTAAAATGTCACCTTTCAAGGCCAAGTTAAAGTATGATCCAGAATTCTTAATTGATCTTCCAATAACGTCCCTAGTTCCTGAAGCAGAAAAAGTTGTATGTGACATTGGTAAGACAATTGATAAACTAAAGGAAAATATAAAAGAAGCTCAAGAAAAGTTTAAAGAATATGCTGATAAGAAAAGACAAGAGCCTCCCAGTTTAAATGTAGGCGACAAAGTATGGTTGCTCTATCCCAAAGGAAAAACAAATGTGAAGAAATTAGATTCTAGGAAATCGGGACCATATGAAATTATTGAATGCTTGGAAAATCAAAATTTCAAGTTAAAATTATCCAAACGAGACCGAAGACACCCCATTTTCTATATATATAATCTCTAGACCTATATTGAGAATACCTTTGAAAACCGAGATATTCAGAAGCCGCCTCCCATTTTAGTAAACGATGAACTAGAGTATGAAGTAAACGAAATATCGGATTCTAGAATTAACAACGGAGTACTTCAGTATCCTGTTGATTGGAAAGGATATCCTGTTGAAGATCGTTCATGGGAAAACGCAGAAGACATACATGCCCCCGTATTACTGAAAGCTTTCCACAAAAAGTTTCCAGATAAACAACATTCAATGTCGTCTGGAATCCGACATTAGAAGGAGGGCATTGTAACGTATAAAGGTTTTGTACCTTTTCCAAGAAATTATATTTCAGGGTTCCCTAAGCTGGCTTCGCAGTCAGGTTGTTGGACACTGACCTACTTGTCATGTTCGACTCCGGGTTCTCTATATTATGGATTAAATATTGTAATCGCTATATTTATTCCATAATATTTTTCTATTTCTATTTCTTTTTTTTTATTTAAATAATTGAAGTTATCAATCAATATGAATGATGTTTATTAATAATTATTAAATAAGAATATTTATAAATAGTAAATATAAATAATTTATAAAATTCATGTAAATTTAGTCTTTAGAATTAGTATTAAGATTAATTTGTATTAATAATATTAAATAATCAAATTATTTATAAAATGTACTATTAATACAAAAAATAGTAAATTAAAATTGTGTTAACCCGAGTCTCTCACGTTATTACAAGGATAATTAATGAAGAGCATACTTTAATATCAAGGTAATATTTAATCTTCAATTCTAAGTCTAACTGAAAGTTAAATACAGATATTATACTGGAGTGCAATATACCTAGTTATTTTTTTTTTTAAATTTTAAATTATTTTAAATACATTATTATAGTATTAATTAAAATAAGAAAAAATTACTTTATATTTTAATAAGAAACATAATAAATAAATTGTGTTAATATACTTAGAACTAAAATTGGAGTTTTAATTATTCTATTGTTGTTTTATGAAAAATTAGATAATATTCATCAAAGTGAATTTAAAAATCTTTTGGATTACATATCGAATTTCAAAGAATTAGTAAAATATTAAATAATATTATTAAAATTTATAATTTCTAAAATGATTGATTATATCCTTCATTAATAGAAAAATTAGGTTTTATAGAAATAAGTTAAATTAGTTTTATTTTTGTAATAAAAAGCAAAGCATCCAATTTATATTAATATTTTTAGAATTAGTACTGATAGAAAACTCAAACATTATATTAATATATCAAGCAATGATTAAAAATTTGATAAAAAGTGAAAGAAAGTGTTTTAATTATATTACTTTAATTAAATCTAAAGTAGTTTTTCGTATTATTAGAGAAAAATCCAGAAATTATTAAAATGAAAACTCATTAAGTTTGAGATTTAAATGAAAAAAAATTTAATTTGTTTCGCATTTTTTATAAGTATAAATTATATCCCAGAAGTTAAGTTATTAGTTAATTCATGATCTGAATTAAATTATATTAGAATTTAATTTGATAAAGATTAAAAAATTAATATAATTCTAAGGTTGATGAGTCTTTTTAAATTTCAATTATTATTATTAAGGTTATAAAGGTTTGGTAAAAATAAGAAATCTAGAAAGAAAAATATTAATAAGAGAATTAAATATATCATTTCCAAAATAATTTATTAATGTAATATTAAGAATATAAATATATCATGTATTGTTAAAATAATTCCATGAAGGAATAATGATAAATTAAATAAAATTAATAATATAATTATATATAAATTTTATATTTTTGCAATATTTACGAGTTAAAGATATCTTAAATAAAAATATAAAAAATAATATTTCTTCATAGATCTATAATTGAGAGGTCAAAGTTTTACACATGTAAAGTCAGATACTAAACCGAATAGATTAGGATATCTAATCTATTACAAAACAATAATAAAACTAGGGGTTTGAATTGAGAATTTTAATATATTTTGTTTTAAACTTTAATTATTAATAAATAAATTATGTCCAATTTTCATTTTCTGTAATATAATTCGTGTAACTTAAACAATAATATTTATGGCTTAAGTTACATTAAAGATATCAGTCTGTGGCGTTTGATATCTTTACAATTTCTCTCTTTAAGTCGAGCTCTTGCGAGATTAATTTATAAAGAATCCTTTCTCGAAGGAATCTCAATTACAAATGGTTGGTATCTATGCTTAATTAGATTACCAACTTTATTCTTTCTAATTTTCATGGAGGAATCATTCGGCTTATGTTTTGACTTTTTAGAGTTTCTTTCGAACTTTTATATTAATTGTCTGGAATATGATCTTCAGAAATCCAGGTGTATTTGTCAAATCCTGTAATGTTAAACACTGGAAGAATAGATTAGGATATCTATTTTATTACAATAACACTAAAATTTAAATAAGAAAAAAAAATTGTTTTTATAAAAATATCTTTTATTATAATAGAAATTTTATTAATAACAATTACATCGATAAAATGTTGAAAAATATCTTCTATTTATATTTTTCCTAAATACATTTATATTATATTATAACTATTTATTTCTTATATATTATTATTTAAAATCTACACTAAAATCTTAATTATTAATAAATATTTAAACTATAATTATTTTTAGTAAAATACAATTGGCAATTCAAATTAAGTACTATTTAATTTGAATATGTGCCCATGTATTATTGATATATTAATCATTTATTATTTATATATTATTTATCTATTTCTATAAAAAAACAATACTAAAACTAGGGATTTACATTGAGAATATTAATTTACTTGTTAAACATTAAAAATAAATTAATAATTTATTTTGTTTTAAACTTTAATTATTAATAAATAAATTATGTCTCATTTTCTTATTCTGTAATATAATTTGTGTAACTTGTAAAGAACTAATGTTCAATAAATAAAAACACAAATATATAAAAAGGAAAATAATAAAAGCAAATAAAAATTTTATTATTGAACACTTAACAAAATTATAACAGGTTAGTGTTTAATAATTTTATTTTTATTATAAAATTTTTTGTTAATAAAAACTCGAATTAAAAATAATTTTTTGAGAAATTTCACTCGTATTTATATAAATGTTTTTAAAAGTAAATTTATAAAAATTTTACAACTTAATTTTTTAAGCCAATCAGAAATTATCTTCTTTGGTAAAATTTCGTTATAAAATATTTTAATAATTAAAAAAAAGATATTAATGAGGTTTCGAACTCGAGTAGTTCAAACCAAGGTCTTAGTTACTAACCACTAAGACAGGTTACTAATTTCTATGATTCGTTACATAACTTAAACAATAATACTTGTGGCTTAAGTTACATTAAAGATATCAAACACCTCTGTTTGATATCTTTACAAATTCTTTCCACGATAACTTAAAAAATGTTTCACCGTTAACAGATTTCATCTTCTAATTTTTTTTCTGGAATTCTTTTCAATCAAATCTGTGTTAAGATTAATATTTATTAGACCTATTATTAAATACGTTTTCAAAGTATGGTCCTAACAATGAGACATGAAAGACTGGATGAAATCTCATTTTCATTGGAAGTTTCAATTTAAAAGCAGGAGAACTAACTTTTTCAATTATTTCAAATGAACCAAACATTTGAGGTGCTAATTTTTTCTTCAAATTAGTTCCAGGCGAAACTTTCAATAACCATAACTTCTTTTCCACTTCGAATTCCGGGACTCATTCTTTTCATATCAGCATATTTCTTATATGTTTCTTTTTCTTTTTCTAAGTTTTCTTTTAATAATCAAAAGTTTTCGTTCATATCAATTACTCTTTGTTCAGCTCTACTAGGTCTATCATTAGCTGGAATTTCTAAGCTGAACTTTGGATGAAAACCATAATTAGCAAAGAATGGGGATTGATTTATAGATTGTTGTAAAGTATTATTATATGCAAATTCAGCAAATGGGATAAGATCAACCCAATTCTGCTTTTTATTAATAAAACAACGGAAATATTGTTCTAATATGCCATTCACCCTCTCCGTTTGACCATATGTCTGCGGATGGTTAGCAGTCGATAATGAATTATTGATATTTAGAAGGCACGAAGTCTTGACCAAAAATCGGAACTAAATTGCGAGCTACTATCAGAAATGATGGAATCAGGAAGACCATGCAGACGGAGGACATTAGCAATAAAAGCATCAGCAGCAATATAAGCAGTAGGAAGACAACGTAAAGGAATGGCGTGAGCAAATTTGTAAATTATCGACAACAACCATAAGTGTAGTTATATCTCTGGACTTTGGAAGATCAACAATGAAGTCGATAGAGATATTAGACCAAGGTCTATTGGTGTAAAATAATAATATTAAAACAGATTATTATTTTTACAATAAAACACAAAAAATAAAAAAATTTAAACAATAAAATAAATAAAAAATTCTCAATTAATATTTCTTTTTAAAAGTTATTAACTATATAATAGTCAATAACAACTACGTTTATTTAAAATTTGGAAAAAAATACATGTATTTATATGTTTTTTCATTTACATTCATTTTATATATCTTTCATTCAATTATACATATATTTAATATAAAATAAACAAAACTAATTTAATACAACTTTAAATAAATAATAAAATAATAAAACTAAACTAAAACTAATTAAATACACTTTTGATTCAATTTGAGAAAACTGCAAATTGGATACAGTCCATGTATTATTTATATATTATTTAATATTAATAATACTATTTATAATATATTTCTTATTAAAAAAATCTATTTTAAAAATACGCTAAAGTTATTAAACTAATTTAATTAAATAAAAACTTTTAAGATTTAATTTGAATATTTAAAATATTTAAATTTAATATTCATTAATTTAAATATTTATCCAAATTTCGTTCTTAACCTTGATATTTTAAAATTAATTATATTATTATTTCATGAATTTATTGAATAAATTTTATGAATAATTCCGTTAAAATATCAAGATTTTTTATTTAACAATTATTAATTAATTATTAAATAATTTAAAGATAATCTTATATCTTTATACTAGGAGTGTCCAAAGGGGATAATAATACATAAGGCTTATGTCTGGGGACTT
>MCFH01000146.1:0-24847 GCA_002104945.1 Piromyces finnis
TTCGATAGACCAATATTTATCAGCCGTCTTTACATTTTCAGCAGTTCTAGGGTCCATCGGTAGTGATTTATAAACTTTTCCAAAAGAATTTCATCGGAACTCTTGTTTTGATCTTTAGTGGGTCGGGAGCTATATCAAAAGGTTGTTGGTCTTCCCTACCATAAACTAGCTCAAAACTTGAATGTTTCGTAGCCGTATTCTTTGTAGTTCTTAAGGCCCAAAGCGGGAAGGTAGAACTTCATCCCAGTCTTTATTTTCTTTCCCTAAAAGTCTTAAAAGTTTCCCAATTTCCTTATTTCGGTTTTCTGTTAATCCATTACTTTCAGGGTGGTAGGGAACTGTGAACTTCACATATACGTCATATAGGTCTAGAAATATCTTTGTCATATCTGAGGTAAATTGAGTTCCATTATCTGTAGTAATAACTTGTGGTACCCATGTCTTGCAAACACATTTATTAAAAACTTTATCACGTCCAGAGAAGTAACAGTTTCCACCGCTTCGGCTTCTACCCATTTAGTAAAATAGTCAACTATGACTATTATATATTGTTTACTATTTCTTGTCTTAGGTAATGGCCCAATAATATCCAAACCTAGATGTACAAATGGTCCTTCCACTTTAGTAGCTTTGTCCTCAGTTGGTTCTGGATAAGGTTGTGGTCTATTTACTTGACACTTCTCACACTTGCTAATAATTCTTTAATATCCGCTATCATATCATTCCAATAATAATTTTTCTTTAACCTTTGATAAGTCTTATAATAACCTTCATGACCTACGTTATGTGCTTGAAATATTAACTTTACTTTTTCTTCTACAGTAGATATTAGCTGACGTAAGTTATTACCATCTACGAAATAGTCCTTCCCATCTATGGTAGTAAATTTTTCAGCTATAAACTCCTTAATAACTTTGGTTAATAACTCTTCATTATTAGTTTTATTAATTTTTGTTACCAGTATCTTTTTCTCCTCTTTATTCTTCATTCTTGATAATGCATCAGCTATACATTATTCTTTCCTTTATCATATTGAATATCAATATCCAACTGACTTACTGTAAGACACCATCTGTTGTGACGTGCACTATTTGGTTCCTTATTTTTAAATAAACCCAAAAGTGGTTTATGGTCCGTATAAACTATAGTATGTACGGGTTTCCTAAAATATAAGGTTTTAACTTACTCACGCAAAAGAATAACGCAGCACTTCTAACTCTGTTATTCCATAGTTCTTCTCCGCTTTACTAAGACTTCGACTAATATATGTACAGGGTGTTCTATTTTGTTAGTTTCATTTCTTGTAATAAAACACCACCCACTCCTTCATACGACGCGTCCGTACGTATGATAAAAGGCTTATCAAATTCAGGAAACTTTAAAATGGGAGCGTTTATCAGTTTTTCTTTTAATACTTTAAATGCTTTTTCATGTTTTTCTTCCCATTTATATCGTACATTTTTCTTTAATAACTCACATAAGGGCGCGGTTATTGAGAATAATTAGGAATAAAATTTCGATAATATCCTACTGCACCCAAAAACGAACGTAACTCATGAATATTTCCTGGAGCTTCCCACTCCTTATGGCTTCTATTTTACTTTCCAAAGGACTCAAACCTTTAGTAGATAACCTGTGACCATACATTACTTCTTCCTTCATAAAACTACATTTCTCAAGATTTATTTTTAATTCATTTTCTTTCAATATTTCAAATACTCTTTAATATGTTCCATGTGTTCTTCCACACTCTTGGAATATATGAGTACATCATCAAAAAATTATATACACAATTTCCTATTAAAGGAAATAATATCTTATTCATTTCCCTCTGAAAAGTTGCTGGTGCATTAGTTAACCCAAACGGCATGACCTTAAACTGATAGTTACCAAACTTGGTAGTAAAACTAGTAACCTCAGTGCTTTCCTCATGCATAGAAATTTGATGATAACCTGAATATAAGTCCATAGTAGTGAATATTTTGGCTCCGTTCAGACTATCAAATATTTCATCAATATAGGGGAGTGAATAAGAGTCCTTTTCCGTGAGGTCGTTCACTCTCCTATAGTCCACACACATTCTCCACTTACCATTATGTTTTGGAACCAGAACTACAGGGGAGGACCATTCTGAATAGGACGGCTCTATTAATTTTTTTCTATTAGCTTAGTTAACTCTTCTTTTAGTATATCTGATTTAAATTTAGTTAACCTATAAGCTCTTTGTTTAACTGGTTTTACACCAGCCTTTAGATTTATTTTATGTGGTGATAATTTAGAAGGCGTTAATTCCTCAGAAGACGTCGCAATAACCTCTAAGTTTTCTTCCAAAAGTCGGAGTATTTCTTTCCGTTTATCTTTTGGTAAGGTGTTCAAGAATATCTCATTGTGATATATACTCCTGAGGTGGTAAACCTTCAATAGACTTCAAGCTTTTAGTATCTCCATCTGGTATCTTCTTAATAGTACATACCAATTTTCCTTCATTATAATATTGGTTATTGATAGGTACTATTTCTTCTACTAACCTCTTTCTTTCACTTGACATAAGCTCTTGGTTACTGGATTTATATATAATAAATTATCTACTTGAGTTTTATAATTTATTAACATATCATAGAACGGTTCTTCTTTTTCAAGTATTCTGAAGTCAACCACTAGTTCTACCTCTCCTATTCTAACTGGTATACGCACACAGTACCCTCAGAGTATTCTTCATCAGTAGTAGTAGTCGAATACCTTTGCTTATTCCTACCACTTCATATTCCTTTGGTAGTCTTTTGTAAAAAGAAGATGTAATAACATTTAAGTTACTACACGTATCCACCAGTAGTTTTCCTGGTATCCCATCCACAGTCGCATCCACCATTGCTATTCCTCTTCTGAAGCTTCATTATTCTTATATATAGTCATGGTTGATATTATTTAATAAGGTTGTAGTAGCTACTATGTTATTTAATGCATGATACCTTGCTTTGTACTTTCTCTAACTTTAGTCCTTGGGAAAGTTGTGTTCTTATTTTGGGCATACATTAAATAACTGTCCATAAGTAATATCACATTTAGCTGTGTTTAAATCTTCAAAAATATCATAATCACTGGTATCACCTCTCATTTGGATATTACGTGTGACTTTCTCCTCTTTAGTTTTATCTTTTTCTTTATCTTTAGTCATTTTCAATAACGTCGGTAGAATATCTGTATTTTTCTTTTTAGCTTTTTCTACTTCTACTTTATCTTCCGTATCAATACTGACCTCCATATCTTCGTTTTCTTCTCTTTCGTTTTTATTTATGGTGGTTGGTGGTTTACTTCTTTGTTTTCTCTGAGTTTTTACTTTTCTCTTTTTCCTTGTTAATATTAGGTTGACTCAGAACAGACGTGTCAAGTTGGTTCTTGGGTTGTGATGGTGAACCTGATTCTAAACTCTCATTACTGAGTTCACGTTCTTGTTGCTTCCTAGTAGCAGGGGTAACTATTGGTCTTGGGTCTTCTTTTAATGATTTTTGTACTCTTTTCTTGGAAGAGTCTTCTTCATCATTAGCTTTTCTTTTAGCTGCAGCAATAATTTTATCTTCAATAGAAGATATTTCTTCATTATCTGATAAGTCAGAATACTCAGAATATTCAGAGCACTCATTATTATCAACTGAACTGTTATTAAGTGAAGCTATTTTTGGATTACTGGGAGTGCTTCTTCTCCCACTATCTAATTTAAATGACCTTTTCTGGCCTTTTGTTTGTTTTCTTCTACTATGGCACTCAGTTTAGGACAATGATATTGAAAGTGTCCCTTCTCGTTGCAAAAGTAGCAAGTTTTGATAGTTAAGTTTCTCATTTTCTCCGTCAACTCATTCATAGGATCTTCTTATCATTACCATAATTCGCTATTGTTGGCTTCTTGTTCCTTTCATAGCTATCTTCTTTTCTTTCATATTATTTTTATATCTTTTATCAGAGTTAGAAGAGGTGGATACATCATAATTGTTAGCTTTATGACGATTTCTTAAATTTAGTCTATCCCCATCTTCGGCAAGCTTGTAGGCTTCTGCTAAGGTAACTTCTTTTTCCCTACGCACATTTTCCCAGGCTTTATGTTAGGCTCAATGGAATCTAAGTAATCTTCAACATCTACTTTCCTTCTACGCTTCTTGTCTAGTTTGACATACAAGGAACGGTACCTTATGTTGAAGCTTTTACTTTTTCATTCTTTTTGATTCGCATATCCCTAAGCTCCTTGAGAAGTTCTATTTGATCTTCCTTTACTCCATAAAATTCTTCTAACATAGTGTAAAAGTTTTATAAATGTAAACAGATTATAAAATTTTTTACAATAAAACAACAACACAAAATAAAGAAAAAACAAGAAAATAAATTATATTTAAAAAATATTCTTTTATTAATTTTATTTAGTTATTAACTAAATAATAGTCAATAACAATTACATCGTTTTAATTAAGAAAATTTACATGCATTTAATTTTTCGTAAATTATATTTTAATATACTATTCTATTTAAATATTATACTATTAATATAAACAAAACTAATTTAATACTAATTTAATTAAATAATAAAATAATAACTAAACTAAAACTAATTAAATACACTTTTGATTCAATTTGAGTAAACTGTAAATTAATACAGTCCTGTATTACCTATATATTAATTAAATATTATTACTATTTATTATATATTTATAAAAATGCTAATTTAAAACTACGCAAGTTATTAAACTAATTTTAATTAAATAAAAACTTTTAAGATTTAATTAATATTTAAAATATTTAAATTTAATTATCCATTAATTTAAATTTTATCCAAATTTCATTTGTAACTTTGATATTTTAAAATTAATATTTATTTAATTATTCCATAAAATTTATACAATAAATTTTATAAACAATTTTTTCATTAAAATATCAAAATTATTATTCAATAATTATTAATTAATTATTAAATAATTTAAAGTATACTTTATATCTTTACACATAGTGACTATCTTTTAAGGAAGGGTAGTGAGCTTTCTCTTTCCTCTACCTTCATCTTCTTCATCACTATCTTCACTGTCTTCATCATTTTCAAAGTCCTTATTAGGATTCAACTCTTGAATAAGTTCATTTGGTGTTGTAGTAGTAAAAAACAAGCTAGAAACCATTTTTGGACTTTTAACATCTTGAAGCATAGTCCAATACTTTAATTGATATACCAAGTCTTAATGTCCAAATTATCTTCGGTTAATCTAGTGACATGCTTTAATTCCTTCATTAATTTAGCAAAGTCAATAGATTTATCAGCTCCCGTACTCATTTTTATATACAAGTTTTAAATAAAGATAAAAATACAATTTTACAATAATATTAAAGAATGAAACAAGTTTAAAAAAATAATTTTCTTTTATAAGAATTTAAAAGAATGAATTACAACAATATTTGAAATATATTTAATTAACAACACTAATAATTATTCTCTTTAGTTAAACTAGTAATACCAATATAAAATACTTCCTTAATGCACCAATTAACAATATTAATTTCTCTCTATTAACTATTTTAATTGTGCCTTGAAGTATATAACTTTTTATATACTAGTATAACCCTTTTTGAATTATTAACTATTTTAATTAAAATAATAATACAAAATATAAAAGTAACTATAAAAATGTAGTGTGATATCAATATGTTATTATTATCCCCGATACTCCACCATTAATTATGCTACGGTTCAAATAAGATATCACAAAAACACTTGAATAGTTATAAAGATAAAAATTTATTTAATTTTAATTTTATTCATTTAATTTATTTTTGATTTTTCAATTTTTAAAATTTTCTCAAAATCTCGTACTTTTTCCAACTATCCATTATTTGAAATTTAATGGTTTTGGATAGCTAAGGATTTAAATTGATTTCATTCATAATATATGGATCATTCACTGTAACATATATTAATTAAATCCTTAATATTATTATGAATAATTCTATTTTGAATAGAAAAATTTTTAATTTATAATTAATAAATTTTAATTTATGATATGTGTAACATTTTTGCATATCATATATTATATATTTAATTATGACATATAATAAAATTATATTATTCAATTAATTATGCCCTTTTTTAGACATAAATAATAATTTTTCTGTCGAGGTATCTTCTTGTTTTGTGTGTAACAGTTGCCTCTTTTAGTAAAAATTATAATTAAATTCTATGTCTAATTTCAAATTATAAAATATTACAATAAAGTTAATTAATAAAATAAACCTTAAATAATAAAAATACCTATAACTATTTATATAATAAAATTTTGTAAAATTTATAAGTATAAAATATTATAATTAATTATACTAATTAATAATAAAAGGTCTTAAATAACTATATACAATATATAACTATATAATAAAAATATTAATAATTACTAGAAAATGTATAAAATTATATATTATAATTTTATTTTTAAAAATAGAGTTAAACACTAGTAAGGAATATAAATAGTTGAAGGTTAAATCCTAAAATTCTAGCTAATTCAACTATTTATGTTCATTCCTTAACATTTTTGTTACGGTTCGAGGAATTTACTTTTATTTATAAAAATATTAATAAATTTATTAATACTCAAAAATAATATTAAATGAAATAAGAAAAATTGTTTTATTAATAAAATTGTTTTATTAAGATATTAATAAAAATTATAAATAAAATAAAAATAAAATAAAATATCTGTATATTCTCTAATTATAATATACACCTTTTTATATTTTTGTAAAAAATTAAGTAGTGTTAATTAAAAGAATTAGTCTTTATTATTTACTTAATTTTAGTATTTAAATTACTTTTAAATGAATAATAAATTACATTATATTATAATAAATATTATACTATTATTAAATTGATTAGCATACATTAAAAGTTTACTTTAAATATATTTAACTAAAGAATTTTACTATTTTACAGAAATATTATTCATAATTTAATTAATAAAAATTCATTAACTTGATAATTAAACTAAAAGTTCAATAAACTATAATTTTCATATTATTATTATATTAATTTTTAAGTTTAATAAAATAAATTTAAGTTCAAAAATAATTATTATAATTTAAATATAATTTAAGTGTATATTATTACAAATAAGAATATTGTAAAGTTTCATACATTTAGGAACAATAATGAATGGATTAGGTCATAATCATTAATTATGACAAGAATAACATTATTTGTTGGTTCCTTAACATTTTTTGTGTAAAAGGTTTTTTAATTATTAGTTAATAAGTTACTAATTAGTTAATTAAGTTAGTTATTACCTCTCTAACGAGTTAATAACTAAATAAAGTTTTATAAAAATATAAAGAAAGAAAATAAATTTATAACACTAAAATAAATATAACACTTATATAATTTTATGAAATAACTTTTACTTAAATAATTATATTTTAATTATATCTTTTATTTATTTATTATAATTTAATTATTATATTATAGCTATTAATTTACTTTAATACTAACGCAAAGTATTTAACGTTAGTTTTGACTATCTATTAACTATATGAGTTTATTTCTTTACCATTGATTGGGTAAAGCAAATAAATTCCTATTTAATTAATAACCATTATATATGGTTAACATATTTTGGCCAATAAATGATGACCAGAATATTGGTTTCAATTGAAATATTGTGGGCAAACTTATGGCCACAAATATTTCTTACATTGATGCAATATTTAAAACACCATAAATAAAATATAATTATGAACGTTAGCAATGGGAAGTATATGAATAATATATTAGTTATATTGTATTTATTTCTATTTTATAATAATAAAAATAATAAATAATATTTATAATATAATTAAATATTTTGGTTTAAAGATTCTTTATTTAATTATTTATTATTATGTATAACATTAATAACATTCAATACTAATAGGATCGAAAGTTATTATTGAATAAATATAAATAGTTAAATATAATGTGTAAATATAAAATATGTTGATGAAAGTATTATTAATGATAAATATAACTTTTCTGAAATAGTAAAAATAAACAATATTCTTTTCTTTTATAACTAATATTTAAACTGAAGGAATATAATAAATACTAATACGTAATTATTAACCTAAAACTAACTTAAACTAAACTATTAATATAAAAATAAAATAAAATAAACTAATACTTAAAACTAAAATATCAAATATTATTTATAAATGAAAAGTTCTCTCTCTTGATATCTTCTGCTTTAACACTCTCTTTATATCTTTTCCTTTCTTGTGTAACTAATTATTCTAATGTATGTGTAACATTTGCGTCATAATAATTTATACTAATATAGTTTTATTATTATCATTAGTAATTGATATACAATTTATAAAAGGATTAGTATTATTCATAAATATTTAAAATATTATATTTTTCTTGCATCTTGTATCAGGAGGCCCCCACTTTAAATAAGACTTCGTCCCTTGAAGTCGTCGTATTTTTCATTAATGTTTCATTTCAATAAAACTACTAATATAGGGAATTACATTCTTTAAATGAATATTTCTTTCTGCAATATCATTTGTAATTGGATCGCACTGTTACAGTATTAAGTTGTTGTTTTACAATTTTTAGAGGTCCAAGATATAAGGATCTAATTTTCTTCTATTAAAATTTCTAATTAGAACTAAATCACCAGGCTTAAATTCACTACGTAGTCTTTTGATTTGTCTTCTTCTATCTTTCCATAGCTCATTAGCTGTTTCAATATTATTTATTGCTTCTTTAATCCATTGGTTATGATTTATAAATTTCCTAATATAATATTCTTCTTCATTTTCTTCTTTTAACCTTTTATCAACATTGATACTAAGTTCAAATGGTTGGAGGTCTCTTCTTCCGTATAGGAGTTCAAAACTACTAAATTTTGTAACTTCGTTTTTTGCAGTTCTAAGGGCCCATAATGCACTAGGTAGTGTTTTCATCCCAATCTTTATTTTTCTTTCCTAATAATCGTAAGTATTTGATATTTCTCTATTTTCTATTTTCAACTTCTCCATTTGAGGCTGGATGATAGGTACTAATATAATGAACATATACATCATGTAAATCTAGAAAAGCTTTTTGTTTTATCAGATATGAATTGTGGTCCATTATCTGTAATTAATACTTCTGGTATACCATGTCTTGAAAATACATTAGTGAGGAATCTTATTACATCCTCAGATTCAGTTTTCATTAAAGGTTCTGCTTCCACCCATTTGGTTAAATAATCTACCCAATACGATTATATATTTATTTCCTCTAGCAGTGGTATATAACGGACCTATTAAATCTAAACCAACTCTACTAAATGGTAAACCTGGAGGAGTTGCTAAATCTTTCCAAAAATAATCTCTTCTTAGTCTGTGATATGTCTTGTATGTTCCTTCATGACCAATAGAGTGAGCTTCATTAATTAGTTTCCATTTTTCAATCACTATTGTAATAACTTTTCTTAATAAATCATTTTGTTTATAATATTGAACTCCATCAATGTATACAAATCTTTTAGTTATAAAATCTTCAATAAAATTATTTAGCATATTTCTATTATTATTCGTATTTGAATATAGATAATTATCATTCATATTTCTTTTGTTATTATTCTCATTAATATTTATCATAACATTATTATTGTCTTTACAAATATCACTATTATTATCACTTTCTATATTATTATCATTTCCATTATTTATATAATCAAAATCTGTTTTACAATTTTCATTATAATTTCCAATTAATATCATATCATTCAGTTTGTTATTTTATCATAATTAATATTATAATTATTAACATAATTTTTTATTATTAATTAATATATTATCATTTATCTTATTTTCATTAGTGTTATTTAAAGGCGTTGAATTCTTATTTTTATCTTCATTTTCTTTTCTTATTCCAAGTTTATTATCTGGAATGTTAGTATATTAAATAAATCATTATTTATATTATTATTATTTTGCTGTATTATCATTTATAAATAATGAACATTCTTCTTTCTTATTTTTAATTATATTTTCTTCCATTATATCCTTTATATTATTGTTTTTTCTGCTATCATATTTTTCATTTATATTATTATTATTATTATTATTATTATATTATTATATTATTATTATTATTTATTATTTATTATTATTATTTATTATTATTATTATTATTATTTATTAATTATTTATTTTCATTTCCTGATTTACTTTGAAGTCTTGATAAAGCATCAGCTATAACATTCTTCCTCCCCTCTTCATATAAGACTTTTAACCTTCAAAATGCTGAAACTCTGTTATCCATTTAACATGACGACTTGATGAGGGTTCTTTTACTATTAAAAATATAGACCAAAGGTTTATGATCAGTATACAACAATGTTTCAAGATTGTTGCCAGTTATAATGGTTTGAATTTACACACACAGTAAAAGCAGCTAATCCTTCAAGTTCAGTAATACTATAATTTAATTCTGAATTAGATAATGTTCTACTTTCAAAATAGAGAGGTTTTTCAAAGCCGTCATTATCTAATTGAATAAGTAAACCACCTATTCCTGATTTAGATGCATCAGTACGTATTATAAATTGTTTATTGAAATCTGGAGGAGTAAGAATAGGTGCGATAGCTAATTTATTTTTTAGAGTATCAAAAGCATTATTAGAAATAACATTCCATTCAAATGTAACATTCTTTTTTGTTAGATTCATATAAAGGTTTGGCTACTTGAGCAAAGTTAGAAATGAACTTTCTATAATAACCAATAGCACCTAAAAACGAACGTAATTGTTTAATATTTTTAGGCGGTAGCCAATTAATAATAACTTGAACTTTAGAATCAATAGGCTTAATACCTTTAGTAGAAAGAGTGTGACCAAGTAGTTCCACTTCTTCTTTAAAAAAATGACATTTCTCTACATTAATTTTTAAACCGTTATTATGTAAATTTTAAAAAACCTTTTTGATGTCTTCATAATGTTGCTCCAATGAATTAGAATAAATAACAAGGTCATCTATATAAACAAATACACATACACCAATTAAATCAAAAATATACGATTCATTTCACGTTGAAAAGTGGCCGGTGCATTACAAAGTCCAAAAGGCATAACTTGGAAATTAAAATTTCCATATATGGTAGTGAAGCAAGTTATGTCTCTATCATCAGGATGCATAGGTATTTGATGATAACCCGAAAACAAATCAATAGTAGATAAAATAGTAGCATTACCCAATAGTATAAATATCATCATACAAGGGAAGTGCATATGCATCTTTTATAGTGCAATTATTTACCTTTCTATAGTCAACACACATTCTTATTTGATTATTCTTCTTAGGTACTAAGACTACTGGGGATGACCATGACGAACTAGAAGGAACAATTAATTTATTATCAATAGCTTAATTAATTCATTTTTTAATGCATCAGCTTGCACTTTAGATAATCTATATGCATGTTGTTTAATAGGTTGGGTTCCAGGAACTAATTTATTCTATGTGGCATTAATTTAGAATGACCTAAATCATCTGTCTTTATTGCCACTACATCTCTATACTCAGAAAATAGTTGCTTTATATTATTTCTACTATCAATAGGTATTTCATTTATTATATCATTTATAATAAGCTGCTTCTTATCACTACCATTATTATTAGAAATATTAGAAGAGATATCTTCTTTGACAATTGATATAAAAACAGGAAGTGGACTAGAACAGGAATTTTTAAATAAAGCATTATCATCAGATTTATAACTATTTTTAGTAGTAATATTATTAGGAACATAAGATATATTACTTTCACAGTTATTTATAAAATCAGAAACTCTTAAATTGGAAATTTTATCAGGAGCATTATTATTAGAACACACATTATTAAATTTACTCAACTCGTACTCTATATAGTTTTTATCATCATCTTTATTAATATTATTTGAATTATTAAAATTTACATCATAGAGTAAATGTGTTAATTTAATACATTCATTATTATTATTAACATGTAATAAAGAATCGTCAACTAAATTTAAAATAAAATTATTTCTTTTCAATGTAGCAATTCCAACAAGTACATCAAAGATATCATCTTTTTCTACCTCTCTAAAGTGATCTGTAAATGTGTGATTTCCAATTGTAATCTTAAGTTCATAGATATTTGAATCAATAGAACTATTTGAGTACACTTGAAATATCTTTTCAGATACTCTACCAACTGGTAATTTCTTGATATTGAATTTCTTTAGTGCAGCAGTAGTAATTAGGTTTACACTAGCACAAGAATCTAAGAATATTTCCGATGGTCGATTTTCTATAAATCCATTAACCTTAATGACTTTATGACTTCCAATAACAGTCATAACATTTATTAGAGATTTCTTATCAATTTCTTTTAATTTCAAAGCTTTAATAAATTCGGATCTAAATTTCGGAAATAAATCTAAAAGATAACCTAACTTTGTTACTACATCAGTAGAGGCAACTTCTTTTATTAAATCATTGATTTTGAAATCATCAATTAATTCCATCATTTTAATATGTTTTTCTAATTTTGGATTACTAGTTTTTACTCAGAGATTGGATTTCTTTATACTATCATTTAAATTATCTTTATTTCATTTAATTTTTCTTGTTTACTTAATTTTTTTGCATTTGAAATATTGGGTTTATTTATAACAGACAAATCTAAGTAATTTAATTTATTTGTTTTACTAGTATCATTAGTGGTTTCTAAGACTTTATCACTTTTGTTATTTCCTTTGTTAATATTATCATCTAAAACTATTATTTCTGATTCTTTAATTGATTTCACATCTTCAGAAATGATACCTGTTTTTCCTTCTTTGGATTATTATCTGGACTTTTATTTTCATTCATAGTATTGGTTTCAATAGTTTCCTCTAATGTGGTATCTTCATCCATAGCTACGCTTTTATTAGTTTTATTATTGTTCATTTTCCGTTTAGCTAATTTTAAAGCAGGTGTGCTAAAGGAATAGGGTTTTCTTTTAATTTTCTTTCGGTATCTTTAAATGGTGTTAACCTTTTAGACTTATTTAATTTTTCATTCTTCTGAGTAACAGCTACCACTTCATTATCTTCACCTATATGGCAGTACTCATTTTTATTTTCTTGTTGTCTATCATAATATTGTTCTTTTATATTTAATGTCTTACAATTTCTTATCATATTATTATTATTAGATGTACAACTTCTATCACACCCACAAGAATTATTTAATATTCCATAATCTTTCTCATAAACATTATTGTTGTTTTCCTTGTACTTATCATTATCTTTATTAATATTATTAATATTGTTACATTTATATTCGTTGATATTATTATAAATATTTTCACAATTTATATTAAAATCTTTATTATTATTATTATCATCATAATTATTATACTTAGTAGCATAAACATCATAGTTATTTTCATCATATATATAGTTATCCTTATTATCACTAATATCATAATTATTATCATTGTGTTTAATATCATAAACATAAGTATTATTGTCATATATATAATTATTATTATTATTAATATCATAAGAATTGTTATTATTATTATTATTATTATTATTATTATTAATATCATAAGAATTATTATTATTATTATTATTATTATTATTAGTATCATTATAAATAAAATTAGTATTAGGATTGTTGTTAAAATTAACATTATGACTATCATAGAAATAATTATTCCCATTTAGTTCATTATTATTATTATGAACATACATAATATTTTCATTTATTTCATCATTTGAATCAAAAGAATTGCCAAACTTGGTTTGATTACTGGGAGTTGTCCTTCTCCCATAGACTAGTTTAAATTATTTGATTCAGATGGATTGTTTAAATTTATTTTGGTTGCTTTATTGTAATTATTTTCTGGTAAGGTCTTACTATAATAATTATTATAATATTGATTATTTAATTGATTAGGGTAATTATTATTAATATTGTTCCTGTTATCACTATCATTAATGTTGTTCCTCATATTATTCTTATTAACATTACTGACGTTATTAAATGTATTATTGTTCATTGTGTTGTTTTTATTATAACTATTAAAACCATTATTATTATATCCATTATATCCAATAGTATTATTATAATTATTGTAGCTATTATATTATTACTTTCATTATAATTGTAATTTCCATTTGGATTAAAATTACCTTTCTTATAATCATTATTGGTGTACATATAATAATTGTTATTCATATTATTATAGTTATTTTTATGATAATAATCCATATAATTATTTTCATTAATATTTCTATTATCCTTTTGGTTGTTGTTATTAGTATTAGTGTTAAATCCATTTAAATAACTATTATTGTTGTAATTATTGTTATCATTATTATTATATAAATTTCCATATCTGTTATAAGAATTTCTTTGATTATTAAATTGATTAAAATTATTGAAATTATTGAAATTATTTCTTTCTCTTTTATTTGGGCATTCACTAGCTTTATGTCTCATTTGCTTGCAATAGTAACATCTGATACTCCGGAAGTTACTATTATTAAAGTACACATTTTCATAATTTCTTGGGATACCTGGATAGGATCTTCCGATAGGCTTTTCTTGTACATAATTTGAATAAGAGTTATTAAAATTGCTATGGTTAATATTAACATTATCATCATCTACTAATCCTCTATATAACGGATGGTTTAACAAAACATTTCGAGTATTTTTTGTATTTTGGTATACCATAGAAATATTGTTAGTTTCAGTACTTTCTAGGGTTCTTCTTTCGGCTTTCTCAGCCTTTTCAGCAACTTTAAAAGCTTCAGATAATGTTTCACATTCGGCTAATATAACTTGGGAGTGTGGATAAACTCTTTTCTTAATAGAGTTTAAATAGTCATCCACAGAAATAATTTTCATAAAATCTCTTTCCAAGCGGTGGTAAAGAGTTAAGTATTTATAGTTGAAGCTTTTTATAGTTTCATTTTGTTTAATTTTTAATGTTTTTAATACTGAACATTTATCCCCTGGTTTTATTTCCAGATAATCTTCAATAGCAGATTGTACCTCTTTATAAGTAGGATACCTTTTAACGTTATTATGAGAGGTACATAAGATTTCAAAACATTCTTGATATCCGCTTCAACGGCAACTTTTAACCACACAAATATTCTAGAGGGCTCTTGTATATCATGGATCTCCATGACACTTATAAAATCCTCCATCCAAGAATCAATATCCTTTCCATAATCGCAGAGGTATGGAAGGTCTCTTTTTACTTTAGTGGCGTCAACCATTTTAATTATTTATTTATTTTAAAATAAATTTATATAATAACTTCTTATATATTATTGTTATAATATTTTATATATATAATAATATTTGTGTATAATTAATAGTTTTATAGTAGAAAGTTTTATTTATATAAAGAACTTATTTTAATTAAAAGTAATAAAATAAATAAAAAAAATAAATATAATTAGAATAGAAATAATACTATTAATGTTTCATATTATTCAATATTGCTACGCCCGGATTCTCCACCAAATTTTATGATGCAATATATTTCAAAAACACCATAAATAAAATATAATTATGAACGTTAGCAATAGGGAATGATATATGAATAATATATTAGTTAATATTGTATTTATTTCTATTTTATAATAATAAAAATAAATAATAAAATAATAAATTTTATAATAATATAATTAAATAGATTTTGGTTTAAAGATTCTTTATTTAATTAGTATTATTATTATGATTATAACATTAATAACATTCAATACTAATAGGATCGAAAGTTATTATTGAATAAATATAAATAGTAAAATATAATGTGAAATATAAAAATATGTTGATAAAAGTATTATTAATGATAAAATATAACTTTTCTGAAATAATAAAAATAAACAATAAATATTCTTTTCTTTTATAATTAATATTTAAACGGAATGAAATATAATAAATACTAAATACGTAATTATTAACCTAAAACTAACTTAAACTAAAACTATTAATATAAAATAAAATAAAACTAATACTTAAAACTAAATATCAAATATTATTTATAAATGAAAAGTTCTCCCTCCTTTGATATCTTCTGCTTTAACACTCCCTTTTATATCTTTTCCTTTCTTGTGTAACTAATTATTCTAATGTATGTGTAACATTTGCGTCATAATAATTTACTAATATAGTTTAATTATTATTATCATTAGTAATTGATATACAATTTATAAAAGGATTAGATATTATTCATAAATATTTAAAATATTATATTTTTCTATGCATCTTGTATCAACAATGTTATGGTTCGAGGAATTTAGTTTTATTTATAAAATATTAATAAATTTATCAATACTCAAAAATAATATTAAAATTAATAAGAAAATTGTTTTATTAATAAGTTTGTTTTATTAAAATATTAAGAATATATAATTACAAAAATAAAAATAAAAATAAAAATAAAATTATCTCTCTCTTCTAATTCTTATAATATACACCTTTTTATACCTTTTGTAGAAATTTAAGTAGTGTTAATTAAAAGAATTAGACTTTAATTATTACATTAAATTTTGTATTTAAATTACTTTTAATTAATAATAAAATTACATTACTATTATAATAAATAATTATACATATTATTGAATTGATTAACATACATTAAAAGTTTACTTCACATATATTTAACTAAAGAATTTTACTATTTTACAGAAATATTATTCATAATTTTAATTAATAAAAATTCATTAACTTGATAAATTAAACTAAAAGTTCAATAAACTATAATTTCAATATATTATTATTACTTTATTATTACTAAATTAATTTTTAAATTTAATAAAATAAAATTTAAGTTTAATAAAATAATCATTAATAAATTTAAATATAATTTTCATGTATACATTAATTTACAAATTAGAATATTGTAAAGTTTTCATACATTTAGGAACAATAATGGATTAGGTCATAATCATTAATTATGACAAAAATAACATTATTTGTTGGTTCCTTAACAAGTGCCCCCACGAAGACTCTTGCTTACGTAAAAGCAGAGTTAAACTTTACAATGTTCTTAAGATGAACATTTCGATTCATCTGCATTCCAGTGGATATATCAGCTAATGTAATCGTATTAAATTGTTTCTTGACAACTTTGAGTGGTCCAACAAAATAAGGCTCTAACTTTGTTCGGTTAAAATTTCTAACTAATACTAGATCACCGATCTGGATATTTTTGCCCTTGGTCATACTTTGTTTTTCTTCCCTTCTAGCAACCCAGTACTTATTTGCATTTTTAATATTCTCACAAGCTTCTAACGTCCACCTGTAATGATTAATAAACTTCTCAAGTAAGATTCATCCGAAGACTGATTAGTACCCTTAGTAGGTCTAGCAGCAATATCAAAGGGTTGCTGATCCTCTCGTCCATAGACTAATTCAAAGCTAGAGTGGTTCGTGACAGTATTTTTAGTAGTTCTAAGCGCCATAGGGCAGAAGGCAAAACTTCATCCCAATCCTTGTTTTCTGTTCCAAGTAATCTTAGAAGCTTTCCAATTTCTTTATTTCTATTTTCAGTCAAACCATTACTTTCTGGGTGATAGGTTGATACAACCTTACATAAACATCATATAAATCAAGAAAACCTTTGTCATATCGGATGTAAATTGGACACCATTATCAGTGGTAATAACCTGTGGTACTCCATGTCGAGAGAAGACGTTGATTTAAAAATTTTATAACATCTTTTGAGGTAATACTTGCAGTGGGTTCGGCTTCAACCCACTTTGTGAAATGATCGACTGCCACTATAATATATTGATTATTATTACGAGTTTTTACTAACGGCCCAATGATATCTAAGCCCAGATGGGTGAAGGGAGCTTCAACTTCAGTTGGAAGATTTCTATAGGTTCTGGATACGGTTGAGGGCGATTAAGTTGACATTTTTCACATTTTGCTACAACTCGTCGAATATCGTTAACCATATCATTCCAATAATAGCTTTTTCTCAGACGTTGATAAGTTTTATAATATCCTTCATGTCCAATGTTATGAGCATCCAAATTAATTTCAGCTTCTCATTAGTTTCTGTGATCAGTTTTCGATAATTCCTTCCATCAATAAAGTAATCCCACCATCTATTTTGGTGAACTTTTCTTCCACAAATTCTTTAATTACCCTAGATAGCATGGTCTCTTCTATACCTTTATTAATTTTCGCAGCTATTACTTTTTTATCTTTTTTATTTTCATTCGAGACAGTGCATCTGCCACAACATTCTTTTTACCTTGTTCATAAGAATATCAATCCTAGCTACTAGCTGTTAAACACATCTCGTTTGTCTTGCATTGTTTGGCTCCTTATTCTTAATAATCCAATTAATGGTTTATGATCAGTATAGACGATAGTCTTAAATGGACTTCCCATTATATAAGGCTTTAATTTAGTAATACAGTAAAATAATGCAGTTCTTCTAAGTCAGTAATTCCATAATTCTTTTCTGCTTTTGTCAGACTTCGGCTAATATAATGAATTGGATGTTCAATATCTGTGCTTCCTTTGTAATAATACTCCTCCGATCCTTCATACGATGCATCCGTTCGAATTATAAATTCTTTCTCAAAATCAGGGAATTTCAAAATAGGCGCATTGATTAACTTTTCTTTCAATATAATAAAACTCTCTTGTTGTTCATTACACCAATTAAAAGGAACACCTTTCTAAGTAGTTTACATAAAGGAGCAGTAAGTTTGGCATAATTAGAAATAAAATCTCTATAATATCCAATTGAACCTAAGAATGATCTTAATTCATGGATATTTGAAGGAGGTTTCCAACTTTTTATAGCTTGGATTTTGCTATCTAATGGTTTAAGACCTTCTGTAGTTAACGATGTCCTAAACATCAACTTCAGTTTGCATAAATGGCATTTTTCATATGATTTTTAATTTGTTTTCCGGAAGATTGCTAAAATTGATTTATATGTTCAATATGTTCTTCAATATTTTTTGAATAAATCAGGATATTCAATGAAGTTATAAACACTTTTCCAATTAATGGAACAGAATCCGATTATTTCCTCTGAAATGTAGCGGGTGCACCGGTGAGACCAAAAGGATAACCTTGAATTGATAATTCCAAACTTCGTTGTAAACTTGTCAGTTTCAATGCTTTCTTCATCCATAAGGATTTGGTGATAACCGGAATATAAATCCATCGTAGTGAATATAGTTGCACCATGTAAACTATCAAATATCTATCTATGAAAGGAATCGATAGGCATCCTTTTCAGACAAATCATTAACTTTCGATAATCCACGCACATTCTCCATTTCCCATTGTGCTTCGGGACCAAAACCACCGGAGAAGACCATTCCGAATACGATGGCTCAATTAGCTTTTTATTAATCAATTTAGACAATTTTCCTTAAGTATATCCGATTTGAACTTGGCTAACTATACATCTTTGTTTAATTGGCTTTGCTCCTGGCTTTAATTAATTTTTATGAGTGTTAATTTCGAAGGTGTTATTCTTTAGAGAAGTAGCAATTATTTCATATCTCTTCCAATATCCGAACATTTGTTCTCGATACTTTCATTAAGAGTCTCAGTAAATTTTTATTGTGAATATTTGAAGGGGGTAAACTTCAATTTTTTTTTAAATCATTTTAAATTTCATCACCGACTCTTCGTATCATACACATAACCTTTTCCTCTCATCATTTTATTATTAATTGGAGCAATATCTTCAACAAATCCATTGAGTTAACATCTGCAAAGACTATAGCGAAGTGGGTGGATGAATAAGTTATTATCCATTGGGTTTTAGTTGATTAGCATATCATAAAGGGGTCTTCTTTATCCACCACTCTAAAATCAGCAGTAATGGTAAGGTCATTTATCTGGACCGGTACCCTAATAATTATGCCTTCCGAATAGTCATCATTTTTAGTAGCTAACGTATTCTTCCACAACTTAATCCAATAGATTCATATTGATGGGGAAGTTTATCTAAATATTTCTTTGTTTATAATACTTAAGTTGCTACAAGATAACTAATAATTTACCTGGTACTCCATCAACCGTTGCATCTACCATAGCAATATCTTCTTCTGATACTTCTTTACTTTTGCTTACATACGAATGATCTACATTATTTACTAATACAGAAGTAGCATTAAATTATCCAGAGCTCCCACAATTTTGTGTCATTCTTTTCCAGTTTAAGACCTTCTGACACTTGCTTTCGTAACTTTGGAGGCCGAGTTAAGTAATTGACAAAGGTAATATTGCATTTTGTTTCATTAAGATCTTTACCACATTATATTCTTCCGAGTCTGCTATCATTGGATATTTCTAGCAGTTTCTTACCTTCGATCCGCAGGTTTTTCTTTCTTTTGCTCTGTCATTAGTTTATTTAGAGTTGAATTAGAAGTAGGTCTGGTTGATTCACTTGGATATCATTCTCTACCACCTTAGCATTTTTTTTATCTGTATTTGCAGATAATATTTCTTCTTCATCATAGTCGATGATGATAAGATCTTCATCCGGGCTTGTCGATTTCCTCTTTCCTTCTTCTTTTTGTTCACTACTACTAGCACGCTCTATATCCCGAAGTTTTCTTTCTTTTAGTTTTTGTTTTCTAATATTCGGTTGAGAAATGATAGAAGGATGCATTTGCTTTAAAGAAAAATCTATAGGTATATTTTCCAATTCTTGTGCTTTACCTTTTCTAAGAGCAGGTGTAAGAATAGGTCTAGGATCATTTTTTAAGCTTTTGTGAAGTCGTTTTTCTTTATTATCATCTTGTTCTTTGCCTATTTTATCCAACTTTCTTTTATTAGCACATACAAGGAAATTTTCATTAATATCAGTATCTTCAAAGTCACTTTCGTTTTCTCCATCCTCATCATCATCTTTCGACCAATCACTCTGGCTTGTTGTTTCTTCACTCGACATTGACTGATACTGAATTGAAGCTATTTTATTGACGATGGGAGTGCTTCTTCTCCCACTTAATGATTTAAATGATTGTCATAATAACGCTTCTTGTTTCCTTCAATAATGGCTTGAAGTTTTGGGCAATTTTGTTGATAATGACCAGGTTCGCTACAGAAGAAACAAGCTTTAATTGTTAAATTCTTCATTTTCTTGACTAAGTTATCCATTTCATCATCTTTATTAGGCTTTTTGGATTCAGTAAAAGAAACTTTTCTCTTGTATGGTTGAAAATGATTATAACTTTTGGTCATTGCAGTAGTCGTTGGTATATTACCATCATTATCTATTCTAGTAGATAACCTATCTACCTTCTCAGCTATCTTAAAGGCCTTTTCTAGGGTGATATCATCTTTTAAAGATACTTTTCTCCATGCTTCTTTATTATTTTGTAAAGAATCAGCATAATCTAACACACTAATCTGCTTCTTCTTTTTCTTATCCAACTTTAAATATAAAGATCTATATCTTCTATTAAAATCTTTCACTGATTCATTTCTTCTTATACGTAGTCTTCTTAGTTCTCGTAACAACATACTTTGATCTTCTTTTAACCCATAAAATGTTTCAAGGGCATTGATAATCTTCCCAAGTGAAGGGTAAACTTCTTCATTAGATTCATCTTCTGGGTTTTCTTCATCATTTTCATTTTCATAATCATCTTCACCATCACTATCCTTTTCTTCTAACTCTTGTATTACCTTTCTGGGTTCACCTTTAGAAGTAAGGACACATGCCATGTAAATTTCCCTTGCATTAGTGATATCTTGAAGTTCAATCCATAAACATATTTCAGAAGCCCAGGATTTTACGTCCAAATTATCTTTGGAAAGCTTTTCTATATCCTTGAGTTCTTTCTTTAATTCTTTAAAATCAATTCTTGAAGTAGAATTCCTCATTTCCTTTTTAAATTTTACTAACTTTTTGATTCCCTTAAAATATTACACTTTCTTTTACTTTCTTTGACTGAATAGATTATAATACCAGATAAAACAATATAGACTCAAAAATCCCCTTTTGACAGTCTAAAAAAAAATTTATAAGCTCGAAGTTCCTTTATCGACCACTTGATAAAATTGGATACAAATAATCTAGCACAACACGCACTACCAATTATTTGTAGCAAAAAAAATATTGTTATCACTCCTTACTTTCTTAATTCAGTCGTATGATAAAAGTACTAAATTTTCCTTATCTTCCTTTTTCTCTTTCTTTTAAAATTTACTTAATTATTATTTTTATTTAATTTATAAATAAGAACTTAATTTAATATTGTTATTACTGTTTTAAGTTACCGACCAAGTTATATATAATAGACTATTAACTAAGAGTCTTTCATCCGATGGTAAAGGTTGCCGTCACCCTATTCACACGATCTTAGTTCCGTCACGTGCTTCAGGATCTTTTTACCACCCCTACTATCCCTCTGATGTTTAGTTAATAAGGCTCGTCTATGTTGATATAACCTGTTTAACTTAAAAACAGTAAGAAAAGTACATTTCAATTAGCAATATTAAATTAACTGGGAACCAAAAAAAAATAATTTTTTTTTTTTTTTTTTTTTTTGTTTGTTTGTTTGTTTGTTTGTTTAAAAAAAATAAATAATAAAATAATATTAAATTTATTAAAATTTTAATTACACTAATAAGTATAGTAGAACAGCATTTCACAGCGATTTTCCAATACTCATTTAGGGTGTTTAAGTAGTTCACAATTGCCCAGCTTACCGTATTACCGGTGTCATGTAACAATTATGCGAGGCACTTCTATTTCTCGAACAAAATAGAAAGGTTCAGCGCTTTCCAGTATACCACTGTGAAAGATAAACTAAGACCTAATAACTTAACCACTAATTCCTAAATAAAGTACTGCTTCTAAAGCGTACTAATTCAGTTTTACTAAAATATTATACCTTAAATCTTCAACAGTAGTATAAATATTACCTATAACTTGAAGGGTAATAAATTTTTAATAAATTTATATAATATCTTAGTAATATTTTAATATTACTTTATCCTATGTATTAATAATTTTTATTAATATTTTCCCCGATATCTCCACCAATTTTTATGTTATGGTTCGAGGAATTTAGTTTTATTTATAAAATATTAATAAATTATCAATACTCAAAAATAATATTAAAATTAAATAAGAAAAATTGTTTTATTAATAAGTTTGTTTTATTAAAATATTAAGAATATATAATTACAAAAATAAAAATAAAAATAAAAATAAAATTATCTCTCTCTTCTAATTCTTATAATATACACCTTTTTATACCTTTTGTAGAAATTTAAGTAGTGTTAATTAAAAGAATTAGACTTTAATTATTACATTAATTTTGTATTTAAATTACTTTTAAATTAATAATAAAATTACATTACTATTATAATAAATAATTATACATATTATTGAATTGATTAACATACATTAAAAGTTTACTTCACATATATTTAACTAAAGATTTTACTATTTACAGAAATATTATTCATAATTTTAATTAATAAAAATTCATTAACTTGATAAATTAAACTAAAGTTCAATAAACTATAATTTCAATATATTATTATTACTTTATTATTTACTAATTAATTTTAATTTAATAAAATAAATTTAAGTTTATAAATAATCATTAATAAATTATAATATTAATTTCATGTATACATTAATTTACAAATTAGAATATTGTAAAGTTTTCATACATTTAGGAACAATAATGGATTAGGTCATAATCATTAATTATGACAAAAATAACATTATTTGTTGGTTTCCTTAAACATGTATAATTATTATTATATATATTACTAATAATAATATTAATAATAATAATAATTATTATCTACAATTTAATAATAATTAATATTATTAAACTGAGAAATTAAAATAAATAATTTTGTACTTATCTGAATAAGAGTTTATTATAAGGAATATAATAAACAACACAAAGCTTTAATGTTATTTGATTTAAATGTTTATTAATATTGTTTTTTAAATAAAGATTATTTATATAATAGTTCTTATAATAATAACTCTGGATTCTTTAGTGGAATTCCAGAGTTCTTTATTTATAATTTTTTAATAAATTAAAGTTTTAATAAAAGTTTTCTAATTTAACAATAATCTTTTAGGAAAGACTAGAGAAAAACCTAAAAAGATATTCGATTGATAACATCAATCATCGTAATATTAAGTAAAACCGAATAAAATTCGGAAAAACCTTAATATCCGATTGTCCTAATATTTATTTATATCTTCTAATTGTTTCTATAAGTTATTTCAAGATACGATACATAAACATAAAATACGAACGTAAAATAAAATACACAATGTTTCTTATAAAATGTAATACAAAAATTATTAATTAATAAAATAAATGAATGTTTACTATTATTTTAAATAAATTACTAAATTAAATAAAAAATAATTAATATAGTAATTAAATAAATTTTAAATTAAGTAAATGAATAATTAATATTAATATAAATAAATGTTTATAGTAATTTAAATGAATGTATACTAATAGTTTAAATAATTAATTAATTTAATAATTAAAAAATAATTAATGTCACGAATACTAGTGAAAATACAATTTCAAGATCACTTGGAATTGTGAAATCACTTATGAAATTTCAAAATCAACAAATATTTTATTTTCAAATAAATTATAAAATTTTATTAAGAAATATTTAAAAATTTAGAAAAGGTTAAAATATGACCTTAACCCTTAATAATTTTTATAATAAATAACTTTAACCCTTATCGTTAAAATGGAATAAGGAAAAAACACGCGTATCTCCTCAACGAATGACGATTTTTGAATAAAAAATGTTTTGGTCGTTAATTACGTTCGTTA
>MCFH01000147.1:0-24470 GCA_002104945.1 Piromyces finnis
GTTATCAGAGTTGATAGAACTATTAGAATTAATTGTTGAATGTTGAGATTGAAATTGTGTTTGCTGTAGATCTGGAATATTTTCATGATGGGAAACTTGTTGAAGATCTGTTGAAGATCTTGTTGAAGATCGGATTGTTGATGAGATTGTTGAACTGATTGTTGAACTGATTGTTGAATGATTGTTGAATAGAATGTTGATGTTTATTAGAAACTAAAATTTTACGTTTGAGAGTGGAAAAAGTGTATTTGTGATTCCTTCTACTACGAGCTGAAAAGGAAATTGAGGTAACTGAAAGTTTCTTCTTTAACATGTGTAAGATTTTAATACAATCTTTTGATGAACCATGAACCTTGACTAAGAAAAAGTGATCATTGAAAGTTGAAAATATTTAACACTAATAACTGAATTAAATTTATCTTCTAGAATAACCTCGAGTTTTTCCCATAGCATATTTACTGACCATGATCGAATACCACGGATAAAGAAGGAGC
This sequence comes from Piromyces finnis, assembly GCA_002104945.1. Taxonomy (NCBI): domain Eukaryota; kingdom Fungi; phylum Neocallimastigomycota; class Neocallimastigomycetes; order Neocallimastigales; family Neocallimastigaceae; genus Piromyces; species Piromyces finnis. The sequence goes on from MCFH01000147.1 coordinate 495, forward strand.
GAATATCATCTAAGGGGATACCATAAGACCGGGTACCACGTCTGATATAATTCTTATCTTTAATATAAAGGACTGACATGATAATAATTCTAATTAAAAATATTGAATATAAAATAAATACTAATAAAAATTAAAATATAACGTATATGGAAAAAAATCTGTCTCTCTCTCTCTTCTTAAAAGTACTGGATAGTACAAAAATTGTTACGATGCTTTGTTTAAAGTTTCTTTTTTTTGAATTCTAGTTGTAAATTTTCTTTAAAAATTCTAGTTTTGGTTTGTTGTTAGTAAATTCGATTCGCTTTTTGACACTAAACTTGTTTGACTTTACTTTTCATTAAATATTTAAATTGGTAAAAAATTTGAATCAAGAATGTCGACACCAGAAAGCTTGTGAATAGTATTTTTACATGATGTAGAGTGAATCAGTCTCTTACAAGAAACAATACAACAATAGCTACATGAATATAAAATACAATGCAAATGCTAAAGTTGACTACATTGGATTCTTACAAGAGAAGAGTAGTACTACATGAATACATGAATAAGAAAAAATACAGCAACAAAATGTATTACTCTTCTAATACTACTCTTCTCTTGTAAGAATCCAATGTAGTCAACTTTAGCATTTGCATTGTATTTTATATTCATGTAGCTATTGTTGTATTGTTTCTTGTAAGAGACTGATTCACTCTACATCATGTAAAAATACTATTCACAAGCTTCTGGTGTCGACATTCTTGATTCAAATTTTTTTACCAATTTAAATATTTAATGAAAAGTAAAGTCAAACAAGTTTAGTGTCAAAAAGCGAATCGAATTTACTAACAACAAACCAAAACTAGAATTTTTAAAGAAAATTTACAACTAGAATTCAAAAAAAAGAAACTTTAAACAAAGCATCGTAACAATTTTTGTACTATCCAGTACTTTTAAGAAGAGAGAGAGAGACAGATTTTTTTCCATATACGTTATATTTGTAATTTTTATTAGTATTTATTTTATATTCAATATTTTTTAATTAGAATTTATTATCATGTCAGTCCTTTATATTAAAGATAAGAATTATATCAGACGTGGTACCCGGTCTTATGGTATCCCCTTAGATGATATTCGCTCCTTCTTTATCCGTGGTATTCGATCATGGTCAGTAAATATGCTATGGGAAAAACTCGAGGTTATTCTAGAAGATAAATTTTAATTCAGTTATTAGTGTTAAATATTTTCAAACTTTCAATGATCACTTTTTCTTAGTCAAGGTTCATGGTTCATCAAAAGATTGTATTAAAATCTTACACATGTTAAAGAAGAAACTTTCAGTTACCTCAATTTCCTTTTCAGCTCGTAGTAGAAGGAATCACAAATACACTTTTTCCACTCTCAAACGTAAAATTTTAGTTTCTAATAAACATCAACATTCTATTCAACAATCATTTCAAACAATCAGTTCAACAATCAGTTCAACATCTCATCAACAATCCGATCTTCAACAAGATCTTTCAAACAGGATCTTCAACAAGTTTCCCATCATGAAAATATTCCAGATCTACAGCAAACACAATTTCAATCTCAACATTCAACAATTAATTCTAATAGTTCTATCAACTCTGATAACAGTTCAATAGTTGATAGTTCTTCAGTTTCACAGCCATCTAGTAATAGTTCTACTTATTCCTCTGATGCATCATCCATTAATAACGATGACTTTAATAATAATAATAATAGCAACGATTCTTCCTCATCCAACAAGCCTGATAACTTTTTCTTTTTGTCTTAGTTGGAACACCAATGGGTGGAATCATGAAAAGAGAGATAGTATTAGCTATTTCACAGCTATTTTCAAACCATTATTTCTTATGTTTCCAAGAAACTGGTAATGGTTCTGGATCGAATACAGATTATCCTTGTCGTGTTACTTTGCGAAACTATAGACACTTTTTCAAGAAAGCTGACGAATCAGTTCCGGGAATGAGAGGTTTATATTTAGGTTTTCACAATTCGTGTCAAGCCTCACTTGAAAACTTCTCTGGAAAGTATATTATTTCTATTTATACTTTTAGTCTCTGGAATAGATTCAAATGCTCGATTGGAAATGTTTATATGCCTCATAGTCATCACAACATCTATGTTGATCATGCAAAGTTAGAAGTTCGCTTGTGGTTACAAAACTCATTCATCCCATCCATCGATTCTTGTTGGTGATTTTAATATGTCTAAAGTAAAATTATCCAACTGGTTATCAACTAATGGATTAGGAGATTGGGAAATTCTTCCGCTTAGAGGGTCTACTATCTCTTGGACTCGAGGTGATCAATCTTCCGACATTGACCATGCTCTTATCAATTCGAAGATGAAAGATCTTATTCACTCAGGATCATTTATAAATAATTTTTATCCTGTATCAGACCATAAGCCACTTCTTATTAATGGTAAAATTATTCCTATGGAAGATTTTTCTAATGACTTTAATGTTCCTAAGAAAATTTCTGAAATGGAATAGATTAAAATGTATTGAGGAAAAGGAATCTATTATCAGTCATAATAAATTCCAAATTCTTTCAGCAAAATTCAACGATCCTAATGTTTCTACAGATGAACTTTCCCAAAGAGTTTACTTCAACTGCTTTTTCAATTGCAGACGAGCTCAGTATTACTTCAGCAAATAATGTTATAAAGTCTTCATTTCATATTTCACAACAAATTTTTAATCTCCAAAAAATCAAAATGAAGTTGTATAAGAGATTTAAAAAAGAAAGAATTTATGATATAGATGAATTTATTAAAAGAATTAAAATCTACCGTAAGCTCATTGATTACATCCACAAAAGATGTAATGAATTTAGGAAACAAGAATATCTTCATTGGATTAAAAACAGGATGTGAGTATATGAAGAGTCATAATCCTAAGAAGGCCTGGAAATGGATCAAGAAAACTGCAAAAATTGGAAAAGATTCTTTCTTTATTGCTCAACCAATTAAAAATAAAAATGGAGAATTAGTTGTTGCTACGGAAGAACAACTAGATGTGTGGCATGATCATTTCGAAAAGCTTGCATCAGATCCAAGTGGTGTAAGTCTTGATTTGGAGCATTGGTATGAAGAACCAACGAATAAACGTTTTTCACTCCCTATGCTTGATGAATGGGATATCAACCAAGATATTAGTATTGATGAAGTCAAGTCAGCTATCCTCTCTACTCCGAATTATAAAGCATCAGGTCCGGATGGTATTCCAATTGAATTTTACAAAGCATTAATTCCATCAAGTAATGATTCTAATAATGCTACAGATAATAATTCTTCCGGTAATACCACTTCAGATAATGATGCTTATGGTTTAAATTTTATTCTTAAATTATTCAACCGTACTTGGAATGGAGATTTCCCCAACTCATGGAATGAATCCAGTATTGTTTCTATTCCTAAGAAGGGAGATTTGACAGATTGTGATAACTATCGAGGTATATCACTTATCAATAATGGTATTAAGTTGATTTCCAAAATTGTCACCACTAGAATCTCAGAATATGGTCTAAAGAATAATTTCATTAGACCTGAACAATTTGGTTTTCGAAAAAAGGAAGAAAGTATCAGTCTTTTCATTTCAATCCAAGAAATATGCCGTAGACGTCAATTAGATAATAAAGAGACATATTTGGCCTTTTTAGATCTCAGGAAAGCATACGATTCAGTCCCAATCGGTAATATTCTCCATAAATTAGATTGTTTAGGAATCCGAGGTAAGAGTTTACAATTCATCAAAAATTTATATTTAACATCTAAGGCTAATGTCAAATTAGATGGACAATTCTCGAAATCTTTTGATGTGAAGAAAGGAGTCCGTCAAGGATGCCCTCTTTCTCCTATTCTCTTTAATCTCTTTATTAATGATATATTTAAAGAGTGTGAAGATCTCGGAGTCAGTTTAGGTGACACTCGATGCTGTGGTGGACTTTTTGCAGATGATATAGTTATTTGTGCTCCAACAAGAGGATGCTTAAAAAAGATGCTTAGAAGAGTTAATGAATGGGCATTGTATAATGAAATGGAATTTGGTATCCAGAAGTGTTCAACGATGGTGATTCGTCCTGAATCAATAGAAAATCAGAACAAGAGAGATCCAACATTTTACTTAGCAGGACAACCCATTCCAACTACTGATTGTTATACTTATCTTGGTGTTCCATTTGATAAGAATCTGTCCCTTAAACCAGTTATTAAAGCTCTTAATAACAAGGTTTTGAAAGGGCTTTTTTCAGTCAGTAAATTCTTAAGAAATCCTAATATTCCTATTCCCTTCAAAAAGCTAGTACTTAACTCACAAGTGATTAGCAGAGTTTCATACTTTGCACCATTACTTGGATCCAACAAAGCCAGGTCTAGAATTGCACAGAAGCATGTTAACAAAGGAATACGATGGGTTGCCGGAGTTCATAAAGCTGTATCGTTTATATCTTTATACTCTATCTCAAAAGATTTGAATATTCCTCCATTGTCAGCCAAATGTGCATTAGCTCAGGTTAGATGTTTTAACAAATGGAAAAACTCAAATTGTATTATCTCACACCTTGTCAATTACATTCCTAAATTTAGAAAATACACGTGGTGCAAATCAAGTAGGACACTTGATAAAAAACTAAAGAAGCATGGAGATGTTAAAGCAATTAAAAACTTTTATTGGAAAGATCTCAAAGGGAATTCAATCAAAGCGCAATATTATGATGATAATAAATTTATTGAAACTAAAGATTTTATTAAATTATGTTATGAGTACCCAGAGTTTGCCTATGGCTTCTACTGGCTATTGAAAGCAAGAAGCGGATACAAGTTGGATGCTAGAGTTGCCAAAGCTGCTAAATTTGTTGATCCAGTTTGTCCTAACTACTGTCCATGTTGCAAGTGTGGAGATCAAAGTATTAAACATTGGTTATTAGATTGTCCAACATTTAGAGATATCCGTATTAAACATTATGATTCTATAGTCCAGCTATTAAATTTTTTCAGTCAACGTAATTCCAATAGTCCTATCAATAATAATGAAATTGATAATATCAGTAGAGATAGTAATAACATTAATAGTAATAGTAACAATAGTAATAATAACAATAGTAATAGTAACAATAGTAATAGTAACAATAGTAATAATAACAATAATAGAAATAATAATATTAGTAATGATAGCAATAGTGAAGATAATAATTCTAATTTAGATAGTAATTTAGTTAATGATAGTAATAGTTCTAATAATCCGGTGAATATTAATGTGTATGATTATTCTAGTGTGTGCAGTGAAATATTTAAATTCCTTCTTGGGGGAAAAAGTTTTAACAATATTAATTACAATTCCAGGGAATGGAAAGAACTTTGTAAGCGTCAGATTCAATCTGGTACTAACGAAGGAACACCATTCTTGACGGTAACCGCGGAACTTCTAACCAAAATCATGCCTTTTGCTATTGGCCAGCAATGGTCAATGTTCAAAAGGTTTGAAGCAACATCCAAGAGCGTCAATGCTGAAGAAACAGTAAGACAGGCCAGGAGGGCCAGCGCAACCAATGGAGATCATAATTTTGTTCCATGATAAAATTTCGATCTTTGGCTCGGTGTCCCATTGGAAGTCAAATACAATTATTATACTTTAGTATGATAGTGGCTTTCTTACTTTAATTAAAATTACTAGAATACATTATACCCAATTTTTATTCATTTGTGTTTATTTAAACATATTTTTTTTATTTTTATTTTATTTTAATTTTTATATTTCATGTATTATAATTTTAATTAAATTAATAATAAAGTTTAAAATATTTGATGCCGTTAAAAAAAAAAAAAAAAAAAAAAAAAAAAAAAAAAAAAAAAAAAAAAACTACTCATGCTCATGGTACTGAGAGAGTAGAAAGAATTAAATCCAAGTATTGCGCAATGGATGCTTCCCTCTTGGGTACGTGCCTTCATTTATTTAATAAATGTAGTTTCTCAAGGGGGTCTACTCATGCTCATGGTACTGAGAGAGTAGGAAGAATTAAATCCAAGTATTGCGCAATGGATACTTGGTTAGTCTTTATTTGGAAATATTATTAGGACTAAGCTCATGGTACTGAGCGAACAGAGTTGATAATTTGAGTGTTAGTTGTTATATCATATATCCCTTACACCTTCAACTTATTTTTTAGATAGTAGTTGCTTTAACAACTTTTATAACATATTATTTTAAACTTAAAATTGTTTGATTCGGTAGTATTAAATACTGATTTTGAATATTTCTTGATTTCATTTTTATTTTAGCTTTCATCGATAATTTGTTATCCCAGTTTACTACTTATTCTCTTTGTTCTTTTATTCCTTTTTTATTCTTTATATGTTGATTAGTCAGATAGTTTTGTTTTTTCAGTTAGTTTGTTATTCCTTTCATTTATTCTTGAGTTTCGTGTGGGGTGCGGCTTTCATTACTATAATCATATTTAATCTTTTATTTTTTTTTCTATTTTTATTATTTTCGAGGGGCGCGGCTTTTTTATTTTTCCTTTATGATTTTATATGATTCTAGTAATATCTTTTTTTATTTCTTATTTTTTTTGTAACTCTAGATTTTCCAAGGAATCTCTTTTCTACTAACATTCTTTTGTATACTTTTTCTATCTCTTTTCTATATATATATATATTTCTTATACCTTATATTATATGTATATTTATATATCTGTATAACTTAATTAGGTTTATTATGGACTATTATGGTAAGTATTAACACCTTTTTTTTCTTTAACATTTTTATTATCAAAGCTTCTATCCTGGAAAATCGAGTATTCTATTTTTATATTGTAAATACTACTCTTGTTTCAATTTTATCTTTTAAAAAAAAAAAAAAATTTATTATGTTTACCCAAAATTCTTCAACTTTTTTTCCATTATTTTTGATATAACAACTTTTCACTCTTATTATCTCTCTACCTTACAACATAAACAACCCAAATGAATGTTCAATTTCAACAATCAGAATCAACACAATACAATAATCATCCAATAAATTATACAATTCTTATAAATATAAAGAGCTTTCAAAATACAGTTATAATACAGAAATCCAAAGTGATAGATATTCAAAATTTATCTTCCCGTTTAAAGTCTTCAGTAGAGTTGGAACTAAGTTTGTCAACAACTTAGCCACTTTTCCAGTTATAAAATTTAAAATATTGTTTGACAAATAATCCACTAGCTATATAATATATCCGTCTTTATTATTATTATTTTTATTTTACTATTTATTTTATTTCATTATCTTATTTATATTATTATATCAATACTTCAAATTATTAATATCTATTGTCATAATAAGTTCTTTCAAAATGAACAATACCAATTGTACTGTACCTACCTTACGACGTGGTCTTCGTTTCTTCGGATCTAACTCCAATAAATCATATCTAATTTTTATCCATGATCTTAGTTCATGGTCCAAACAACGACTAATGGAATTTCTTTTAAAGACATTCAACCCTTCAATGATATTCTTCAATCCCTCACCAAAAAATATTCACAATCACTCGGTACCTATTTCATTCTAAAAGTCAATGGAAAATGCCCGCTTAAAGCCATGTTACTTATACACTCACTTTCTAAAAAAACTCCCAATCTCTAGTAAAATATCTTGGAAATTCATTGATAAGCTCAAAAACAATAGATCATACAAAAGCAAACGATCTATCAAATCCACTACTGGTCCACTCTCTGACGATTTCTATTTTAGTCATCTAAGCTCTAATGCTTCCTTTTTCAACTTATGTACTTGTTGGAACATCAATGGTTGGAACCCGGAGAAAAAGGACGGTGTTTTATACTTCGTCTCTGTTTTCAAACCTGTATGTGTCTGTCTTCAAGAAGTAGGTAACAGCCAATTCCTCTCTGGTAATGCAATTTCCTCCCCATGCCTACCGAACTATAAACCAGTACACAGACGTGCTAATCCTAAAGTTCCAGGTATGAGAGGACTTTACATTGGTGTTCATAACTCTTGTTCCTTTACTCCTGAACCTCTTCTATATAAGTACATCATTTCAGTTACAATACTGTCATTTTGGAACCAGAGATGTACCATCGGTAATATTTACTTCCCGCAAACTAGATGGCCGGATGCTAGATTAATTGCCTTTGATGAACTTGATAAGTGGTTAACAACGCATAACAAATTCAACCACCCAGCTATCCTTGTAGGAGACTTTAATATGTCAGCTATTAAAATCAAATCTTATATATCACAACACTTCCCGGATTGGACTATGGCTGAGTTAACTGGTAATAATTTTACCTGGGAAAAAGGATCTAAATCTTCATGCATTGATCATATTATATACAACAAAGCTATGACAGAACACATAAACAAATCTTCAGTATGCGAAGTTTTTCACAATGTTTCTGATCACAAACCGATCCTTGTGTCTTGTAAAAAAGACTCTTCTGATGGTTTCAAAAAGCCTAAGAAGACCTTTAAGTGGTCAAGTCATATCTGTAACACAAAGTGTTCTGACATTCTTACTAGTAATCGCTTTGCTGTTCTAGCTTCCGAGCTTGAAGCTAATTGCGATAGCCTTTCGGCTGACGATATGGTTTCAAAATTTTTAGATACTTCCAAAACTATAAGTAAAGAAATAAAAGCCATTGTGCCTGCAGATTTAAAAGGTCCAGCATTCCATTGCCCTCAATACATCAAAAACTTATCACATGAAAAACACCTGGCTTACAAAAATATTAAGCCCCTTTCAGATTGCGCTGACATGGAAAATTATCTTAACCAGTTCTCCATATACCAAAATCTATGTAATACCATCAAAAAGGGTTAAGAGTAAATTCAGATCCAATCTCTATAAAGCTAATATTGTTTAGTTTCTATCGGTAAACATTTTATTGATAAAAGCTTTAGACAAGGTTGGAAAGGCCTTAAAAAACTTGCCAAACCAAGTTATTCGTCCTCCCATGTTTCAACTATTAAGGACAAGAATGGCAAGGATTTATTTACTCCTCAAGAACAATTAAAACGTTGGGCTGAACATTATGAAAATCTTGCATCTGATGTTACAAATCACAGCTTAAATCGTGGTTACTGGGAAAGAGCCTTCCAATTCAACCATATCAATCAAATAGCATGGGATATAAATGGTCCCATTTCTATTGAGGAAATTAGAAATGTTGTTCTGTCAATGAAGAATAACAAGGCTCCAGGTCCCGATGGTATCCCAATTGAATTTTTCAAAGCTTTCTTTTGTAACGAAGAACTGGAGAAAGAACATAAGTCTGCTGGAAATTGTCTTAAATTAATTTTTAATAAAATCTGGAATGGTTCCTTTCCTTTGAAATGGAACTCTGCTTCCATTGTTTCTATTCCAAAGAAAGGCGATCTTTCAGACTGTAATAATTATCGTGGTATTTCTCTCATCAATGTAGGTCTTAAAATTATTTCAAAAATTGTAACTAATAGAATTTCAAAGTATGCTCTTTCTCATAATTTTATAAGACCTGAGCAATTTGGTTTTCGCAATTAATTCAACAATCTCATCAACATTTAGATCAAATACAGAGTATCCTTGTCGTGTTACCTTACGAAACTATAGACATAAAAATTTACAATTCATCAAAAATTTGTATTTAACATAAGGCTAATGTCAAATTAGATGGACAATTCTCGAAATCTTTTAATAAAGTTTAAAAATATTTGATGCTGTTAAAAAAAAAAATACTTCATATGTAGAGGATCTCGCGGCTTTTCTTACTAAAACAATCCCTATCATTAGTAGCTCAATGGAGCTTCTTTTTAATAGATTTAGTAAGATATCTAGTGTAATAAAGAGCGCCGACGTCCTATCGATATGGCAAAGGAACATTCTTAATATTCAATAGACAGGGTTCAATGCTAGTATTTCTTCGAATGAAAACATTTTGAGCTCATGGGAGAGCTTAGTGAACACCACACTATCATACCTGATATTACTTCCCTTTTTTATTTCATTAGGTAGGGACCAATCCTACACAGTACGAATTGCAGAGTTCATTGAACTTTTATGTAACTTTAATAATTATTTTATTTTATTTTATATTTATATTTATACATATATTATTATTATATTATTATATCAATATGTATTATTATCTAATATAATCACAAATTAAATAAATAAATACAAGAAGTATATTCTCTTCCTAATCTAAAAAAAATACTAAAGAAACAGTATGATAAGTTGGTAGAATTATACTTTCGTATAATAGTGGCTTTCTCACTTTAACTAAAGTTACTACAATATTCAATTTTTATTCATTTGTGTTTATTTAAACTTTTTTTTTTTTAATTTTTATTTTTTTTATTTTTATTTTTATTTTTTATAGCATGTATTATAATTTTAATTAAATTAATAATAAAGTTTAGTAATATTTGATGCTGTTAAAAAAAAAAAAAAAAAAAAAGGTAAGTAGAATCAAAGTAGCCAATGTAATTATAACTTTGTTCCATAATAAAAACTGGATTTTATTTAAAGTCATAAACAATCACTACAGCTAATATTGTACTCAAGTATAATGACTTTTTTATATAAATTACTAAAATAATTAAATCAAATTTTTATTTATTTATATTTAATGGTGTGTCTTAATTACAAATTTAATATAATAAGTAATCTATAATTTTTATTGCAAATAAAACTATTTATTTTCACTATTTTGCCTAGGAATTGAAGGATTACAAATATTATTTATAAAGATTTTATTACAAATATTAAATTTATATATTATTTTTAAATTTATCAAATAAAAAAAGTATTCGTTTTAATATTTTTTAAAATATTATAAACATTAATATTATTATATATATTTTAAAAAATCAATTTAAAGTTTTGCCTTTGTAAATTAAATATTAAGAAAAAAAAAAAAAAAAATTAATTATCTTATTTCATAACCCTTAGTATAAGAAGGTTAGAATAATATAATATTTTTTCAATTGTTAAATTTATGGAATTATTTAAGTTTACATTTTTTTATCCAACAAAAACATTGATTATATATTAATGCATGTGATCTATTTGAAATTTTGATCTTGAATTATCCACTTTTTTATTGTCCAACAAAAATTAATATGCCATGTGTATTAATTTGTATTTATTATAAATAATAATATTTAAGGAAAAATAAAACAAAAAATTGAAACATTTAATATAATATCGAGTTTTATTTTTTTTTAAAAAATACCATTTTAATAAAAATAATTATAGCATTTATAATTTTGAGTTTAATAGAAAAGTAATCCTTGCTATTTTAGTTTTATATATTTTGTAATTATTATGGAAATATGATAGTTTTTTTTTATTAATAAAATTATAGTTTTAATATTATTATACCCAAATCATACATATTTAAATTTTCTATTTGTTTTTAACATCATTGCTTAAATTAAAATTTAGAAATCTGGGCATAGTTATTTTTATTAGCATTTTTATGTCATTAATAATAAAGATAGTGACAATAAAAAGAGAAATTAATATTATTTTAATACCACATTAAAAATAGTATATTGGAAATTTATAAAATTGTCAAATAATAATAATAATAATAATAATAATAATAATAATAATAAAATAAATAATGTTACTTTGTGAATTATATATTCATTATATTTACCATAATAAATTTAAAATCTTGTTTCATAGTTTTTTCATTTGTATTTATATAGAATATATTAAACTCGAAATATTTGTTTTGATGTATTTTTTTTTTTCATTAATAATGTTATTGAGTATTATTTTTATTAAAAATTCTAATAAGCCTTTAAAAAATATTATTATAGGCAATAATGTTACTTTTTAATTTCATTTAGGTATTAAGATTTAAGAATAATATTTAATTGTAAATTATTTTTTAACTTCAAAGTTTATATTTAACTTTTATTACATTTCTTTTTTCTTTTCTTTTTTTTTTTTAATACTACTACTACTACTAATAAATTAAATATAAAAAATATTTAAATATAAAATAAATTTTATAATTTTATAAAACATAATAATAATTTTATCCCTAATAATGAATTAAAAATCAATTATTAAATTAATATAAATATTTATTTTAGTTAGTTCGTTCGTATAGTTTATTATACCTAAAAAAAAAAAAGTTCTATAAATTTAATGCCATTATTTATTTGAAATATTTATTATGGAATTTATTATAGATAATATCAAAGGAGTATAATAATAATAATAATAATAATAATAATAATAATAATAATAATAATAATAATAATAATAATAATAATAATAATAATAATAATAATAATAATAATAATAATAATAATAATAATAATAATAATAATTTCAAAAAAAAAAAAAAAAAAAAAAACGGAAATTATATTAATCGATTAATTCTCACACCTTTTCAGTTTATTTAAATACTTTTATTTTATTGGTAGATATTTCAATAAATCTATATTGAATAAATTTATTATATATAATATATTTATTTTATATGCTATATTAATTTTTTAGATTCAATTTAACTCTTAGATATTTTTTTTATAAGGCATGCTTTATGCTTTGAATACCTTTCTTATTATTGTTGCATTTAATAATTAATTTGTGAAATTTAATTTGATGATTAGATTGGTGCTTTTTTCCTGTAAAATACTTTCTTTTTCTGATATCAAATATATAACTATATGCTTCGATCTATTTTTATATATACAGTAATATATAATCATCAATTAAATAATAAATAATAAAGGGTCTAAAATAAACTATAGCTACCTTTATATAACTAATAAGAAAGTATTTATATATTACAATGAAATACTTGTGAATTTAAAATTGGATTTAACTTGAAAATAATATAGCACTTTTTTAAATATTTTAAATATTACACATCTTTAATCATCTTTTAAAGATGTAATAATTAAAAAAATTTTGATTTATTAAAAAATATATATTAAATATTTAATTTACAATTTTATTTATTATCAAAATATTCTATTTATATATTAATTATATATATTACATTACACATTATATATATTAATAAAAAAAATAAAAATCAAAAAAAAAAAAAAAAAAAAAAAAAATTAATTTGTTTCTGTTAAGCAATAAAGAGAGCCTTTTTTTTTTTTTTTTTTAAATCAATGTTAATATTTAGTTAAACGTAAAGTTAAGCTAAAATATTAAAATTGAAGTTTTTAATTAATTTCTATATATTTAATAATTATTTGTTTAATAGAAGCAAAGGATAAATTAACGAAAGTTTTATTATTTTTATTGTTCAATTAAGTAAATAATTACTGATATTTTTTTTAAACTTTCAATCAATTGAAAATTGGTTCAAATACTTTTTTATTTTTAAATAATTTATTTAAAATTCCCTTTTTATTATTTTATTAATAATAATTTAATTAGCATATTATATTTCAGATAAAAAAGTATATAATATTAACATAAAATTATTTAATTTTGATTACATTATTACAATTAAAATATAATAAAAAGTAATTTGTGATGATTTAAATAAAAATACAAATACTTCCCAGAAATAATACGCTTATTAAATTTTTACCACAATAAAGAAATATTATTATATTATTGTTATATATAATAACTAATTACAATTTATAATAATAATAAATATTAACAATACTATATTAATAAAATTAGTATTAAAAAATAAATAATAAAAAATAAAAATATAGAAATAGTAAAAAACAACAACAACAACTCTATTATTTCTTTTTAAAGCAAAAAAAAAAAAAAAAAATAATAATAATAAAAATAAAATATATAGATTTTTTTAAAAACGTTAATTGATATTAAAAATGGCTACCGAAAATTCATTATGGTATATGAAATCTGATAATTTGGAAAATTCACCCAAATGTAATTATTACTGTTTTTTTTTTTTTTTTTTTTTTTTTTTTTTTTTTTTTTTTTTTAAATAATGTTATATATGATAAAAACATTTCTTTAAATAATAAATATAAATCTTTTACTTCATTTAAAATATACTAACAAATAATTTTTTTTCTTTTTTCTTTTTTATTTTATTGAATATGCTTTTTTAAAATGAATATATATTATATATTACACATTATATAGATGTTATTGGGATATGTGCTATGGACAATAAAGCACGTTCAAAGCCCATGAGAAATATATTAAATAGATTACTTTCAACAGGAGAATTTCAAATTGTAATATTCGGAGATAAAGTCATTCTTGATGAAAGTAAATTGAAATCCTTTTTTTTTTTTTTTTTTAATTTCAAAAATAAAGTTTACATATAGAATGCAACTTAATATTGAATTTTTGGAATAATTATTTATGCTATTAAAAAGAAATATATATATGTTGTTTTATTATTATTATTATTATAAAAAAAAAACCGAAAACAAACAAACAAAAAAAAAAAAAAAAGAAAAAAAAAATGGTTATTTAATAAATATTATCAATATAGGGCATATATATATAAATTATATATTATTCAAATATGCAAATTGCAAATTAGTATCTAATAAAAAAATTACTATTTATTTTTAATTAATAATTTATTTAAAAGGTATTGAAAGTTGGCCAATATGTGATTTTTTAATATCTTTTTTTTCAAAAGGATTCCCACTTCAAAAAGCAATTGATTATGTTAATTTAAGAAAACCATACTGTATCAATGATTTAGAGATGCAACGCTTATTATTAGATAGACGTCTTGTTTTAAAATTATTAGATGCTATTCATGCTTCATCTCCAAAAAGACTTTTTGTTGATAATAATCATAGTGAATGGGTACCTGATAGTTTAATAGAAAAAGTTAAAGAAAGAATGGGTATTGATCTTTATGCTCCAGAATTTAAAACCAATGGAAAAATTATTCAAATTGATGCTGATACTATATCATTAGATGGAAAAATATTGAAAAAACCATTTGTAGAGAAGCCAATATGTGGTGAAGATCATAATATATATATATATTATCCTCAATCAACTGGTGGTGGTGTAAGAAAATTATTTAGAAAGGTAATATTAATAAATATTAAATAAATGAAATTATTTAGTTATTTTATTATTTTTCGAAGTTTTTTTATTTAAAATATTTATAAAAATTTGATATAGTAAATAAATAACTTGATAACATAATGATTTAATAATAATAATAATAATAATAATAATAATAATAATAATAATAATAAATATATTTAATGAACATTATAGGTCGGAAATAAGTCAAGTGAGTTTTGTCCAACAATAACAAATATTAGAACAGATGCTGAATATATATATGAAGAATTTATGAAAGTTGATAATTGTGAAGATGTTAAAGTATATACTATTGGTGAAAATTATGCACATGCTGAAACTAGAAAGTGACTATGAATTTTGATTTATATTTAAAAATAATATTTTATTGATATTAACTATTAATTATTAATATTAACTATTAACTATTGTAATTTTTAATATTATCAATAATATATCAATCTATTATATTTATTAAAATAATCAACATAAAAAATATATTTATCGAATTTTAATATTTAAAAATAATAACAAACAAAATGATATTTAATATTTCAATAATATTCTTGATAAAAACTCAAATTTATATAACATGTAATACTAATAGATCACCAGTTGTTGATGGTGTCGTTTGCAGAAATGCTGAAGGAAAAGAAGTAAGATATGTAACAGCTTTAAGTGAAGAAGAAAAAATGTTTGCTAATAATGTATGCACTGCCTTTTTACAAGCTGTTTGTGGTTTTGATTTGTTAAGAGTTCGTGGAAAATCATATGTTATTGATGTTAATGGTTGGTCATTTGTTAAGGGTAATGATGAATATTATGATAATTGTGCAAGAGTAAGTAAAATTGTTAATATAACTTTTTTTTTTTTATAAAAACTATAAAGAGCAATAATACACTATAAATATTATTATAATATTAATAACTATAAATAATTTAATTTATTTTTTTTTATATATTTTTGTTTTCATAAGATTTTAAGAAATTTATTTTTAGAATATGCAACCCAAAGAAATATAAAAAGTTCTGTAGTAAAGGAACAAAATTTTGATACCAGATGGAGATTGAAGGGATTTATATCAGTATTTAGACATGGTGATAGAACTCCAAAACAAAAGATGAAGTTCCAATTTAGAAGCAAGCCATTTGTTGATTTATTAAAGGGTTCGAAAGATGAGGTATTTTTTCAATTTCTATAATACAATTTTATTATATATATATATATATATTTTTTTTTCGAAGTCTTAATAATTATAATACTTATAATGGTAATAATTATAATAATATTATTTTTTATTATTATCCTATTTTTTATTATTATCCTATTTTTTTTATTATGATAATTTTAATACAAGATAATTCTTAGAAATCCAGATCAATTAAAAGAAGTCGTTAAAGCTGCTAATGAAGCATATGAATTAAAATGCGAAGATTTAGCATTATTAGAACAATTAAAATATATATTATATAAAAAGTCAAAACTACCTGGAACAAAGGTACAGCTTAAACCAAGTTATAATAAAGAAACGGGTGATCTAAAAAAATTTCAATTAATTGTAAAATGGTATATATTTATATATAAATTTAAATTTATTTTTATTTATTTTTTTTTATTTACAGTTAAATTAATTATTCAATTTATTATTATTATTATTATTATTATCATCATATAAAGGGGTGGTGAGGTAGATTTTTTTTTTTTTCTTTTTTAATTATATTATATATAAAAATAATATAATAAAATTTATTTATTTAATCGTTCATTTTATAATAAATTTAATATAATTATTACCATCATGACAGTTCACACATGCAGGTCGTCATCATAGTAGAGATTTAGGCGAAAATTTGAATAAGGTAAAGATATATTTTAATTTATTTTTTATAGAAAAATATATATATATATATTGATATATTAAATGTTTTTTAATTTTTTTTTATGTTGTTTTAATATATTATAGGATATAACAATTATGAATCCAAAATGTTTAGATAATGTAAAAATGTATAGTTCATCGGAAAGACGTGTTGTTGCAACGGCTGATATATTCTCAAAGGCATTTTTAAAGGTTTCTGAATTACCAAAAGATTTTTTAATAATAAGTAAAGAAATGCTAGATGATACAAATGCAGCAAAGGAACAAATGGAAAGTGTTAAAACAAAACTTCAAGATATATTTAATCCAAAACAAGGATTTAGCTGTCCATCTAGTTTTATTTTACCAAAAAATATGGAAGATCCTCCAGTATTAGTACAAGATACTATTGATTTATTATGTTCATTAAGAGAAGTTATGAATGAAAATTTCAGAACTTTGGATGTTGATAAACTACAGTCAAGATGGTGTTGTTCAGAAAGTCCAGATTTATTTAAAGAACGTTGGGAAAAACTTTTCCATGAATTTTGTGATACTTATAACAGAAAAAATGTATTCGATACCTCAAAAATTTCAGAACTCTATGATTCATTGAAATATGATGCTCTTCATAATAGAGATTTCTTAGAAGGCATATTTTCTTCACCTAAATATGGTCGAGATTTATTAAGACAACTTTATAGAAAAGCTAAAGTTTTGTTTGATTTTGTAGCACCACATGAGTATGGTATTGAAGATTCCGAGAAGTTGGAAATTGGTTTATTAAATTCAAAACCATTACTTTTAAAAATACTAGGTCATATACAGGAAGTCAAGTCTTCACCAACCCCTTGTGCTCGTCTCTTTTTCACAAAGGAATCAAAGGTAATTTGCTTATTAAATATCATTTTATTAAGTGAATTACCAACAAGTGTTGATAAAGCTGATACTGATGAACTTGATTGTAATTATTTTATTTTCAATTATATTTTTATAATTATATTTTTATATATATTATCATCCTTATATATTAATTTATTTGGATTGTATATAAAGACATATAAAATGATTCATTATTATTAATCTTTTTTTTTTTCTTTATTTATAAATATACCAATGATTAGACTTAACACAAATAACATTTGAAATTTATGAAAGAAGTAAGAATGTTGGTCCAGATCAATATATTTCAGAGTATTCAATGAGAGTTTCATTTAGTCCTGGTGCACATGATTCTAATTTAATAGATCTTCAAATTGATGGTAAACACTCTATATCCGTTGCCCCTAGAAAGTAACTATTCTTTTTTTTTTTTTTTAAATCATATTTTCTTAAATCTAATTTTATATAAAAATGTAAAATGTAAAATATTTATTATTATTTATTAATATAAATTTATTAACATATATTTATTAATATATATATTTAATTTAAAAAAGATTTATAACAGATCATGTATCATTAGATTTTGGTATTAAGGCTCTTAATGATGTTATTGACAATAAGAAATAATTTTTTTTTAATCATTAACTAATAGATGAAATAATAATAATAATAATAATAATAATAATAATAATGATAATAATAATAATAATAATAATAATAATAATAATAATAATAATAATAAGCATAATAAACATAAACATAATAACAATAACAATAATAATAACAACAATAACAATAATAATAATGGTAATAGTAATAGTAATAATAAAATAAAAAAAAAGAATGAAAAAAATAATAAAAATAATATCATTATTTGGATATATAAAAACTATAAAAAATAATTAATAACTAATAACAAAAAAAACAAAAAAAAACAAAAAAAAACAAAAAACAAAAAACAAAAAACAAAAAACAAAAAACAAAAAACAAAAAACAAAAAACAACAAACAAACAAACAAACAAAAACAAAAAATTAAAGTAATAAAAAATCGTTTACTGGTTTGAAATATTATTAATAAAATAGAATTTTTTTTTTTAAAAAAAGATAATTAATTTAATATACAATTGATTTTAAAAAATATTTTATTTTAGAATAAGTTTTTCTCACTCTTATACTCTTTCTTTTTCGTTTTATTTATTTATTTATTTTTATAATATTAATAAGTATAGTTTATTAAATAATAACAGTAATAATTAAAATGGTTAAAGAAATTTTTTTTTAAAATTCCTTTTTTTATTTTATTAATAATTTATTGGAAAATCATTTATTTATTAGTAAAATTCATTTTTAATAAAATTAAATTTATGTTAAAAAACATAGTAAATTATATATATATAATTTACTGTCAAAATATTTAATAATAATTTATTTAAAATATTTATATAAGTATCTAAAAATGAAAAATAAAAGTACTTTAAAAAACAAAGCAAAATAAATAGAGAAATAAAAAATAAATATTTAATAAAAAACAGGTGTAAATTTATTATTATTATTATTTTTATATATAATCATTGCTTAGAAACTTTAATAATTATGTTTTTTTAATAGGATTTAATATTTTTTATTTGTTAAGCATTTTATTAATGGAAAATAAAATAAAATTGTTATTTAGCATAATTTAAAAATCTTATATATATATAAAAAAAAGTATCATATTTCACATTTTTTCTTTATATTTTTTTTATGTTTTTTTTATTTTTTAATTTTATCTATTATTTATACGCATTACACATACACATATAATAATAAAACAAAAAATTATGATAACAACACAAAATATATCAGATAATTCTGATAATACTAATAATATTAATATTATCTCAGATAATAATACAGGTAACATTGAATTTTATATTCTCCATATTAGCAATGAAAATTAAAAAAAAAAAAAAAAAAATTAAATAAAAACAATTAATGTTTTTGTAGTGTATAAGTATAACATTTATTCATAACAATAAAATGATATATTAATTAATTATTACTTTATTATAACATTAGATGTTAATAAATTTTGGGATAAAAATTCATTAAGTTCAGTATATAATAAATCCAATATAATTTCTAAAGATGATCTAGAAAAAAAAAGGAATCAGAAAATATTAAAAAATCAAAAGAATTTGAAAGAAATACTAATAACTCGAAATTACATAATGCCTTGATTGAAAATTTTAAGAATGAGTCAGCGGATATAAATCGATTATTGCTATCTAGAAAAATTATTGAGGAAACGAAGGAAGAAGCAGATGGAAGTATCAAGTATACTTTACCAAAGAGTAAAAATAAAGAAGAATTTCAAGATGATATGGAAAAAACATACTATGGTCCAAACGATTCTTTATTCCGAAATAATTATACTATTATACCTATTAATAAAGATAATGATTTTCAGAACGAAAATATATTTATTAATAATGTGAACCTTAATTTTGATGAGGAAATAAAAATAAACGAAAAATATAGTCAAATGTTATTACAAGTAAAAAACCTCGATACAAGTAAAGATTTTTATAATATATTTACCGAACAAGAAATAAATGAAAGAATTCAAAAAATCGTTGCCAAAGTTATTCCAGAAGAATCAAAAAAATTTAAAACCTCACTTCCATTATTTGATGCTCTTGGTGCAATTGAAAATATGAGATCAAAATATATAACATTAGTAGATAAATTAAATAATATAAATGATATTTATGAAGAATGGGTTGAAGGTAAAAAAAAAAAAATTAATGCTTAATTATAATTTTTATAATATTTAAACTATAGATTATAGTTATATATTTTTTATTTGAACGATTTCTAAATAATATATATAATAATTTTTTTAAAGAAAGAGAAAGATCTATTGTTCTTAATTATCAGACTGCTGTAGCGAAATATGAAAAATATAAAAATGTTGATCATGTAATAAAATCTTAATGATTAAAATAAGAATAATAACATTAGAATTTTGAATTTAATAATATATTATTATATTATTTATTTCTGAATATAAAAACATAAAACAAAAAGGATGAACTTATTAATGAGCTATTAAAAAAAACAATGATTCAAAATTCAATTGAAAAAGAAATAGAAAATCTTATACTATCTAATAATTCAGTAATTTTATTTATTATATTATTTATTATTTAATTATCGCTTTCTTTTTTTTAATAATATATAATTAATTAAAATATTATATATTATAATATATTTAGTTGAATAATAAAGTGGATGAGATAACGAGCGAATTACAAAATACTCAAAAAGAAAATAGACTAATATATAATATTATTGGAAAACTAAGAATAAAAAATAAATTACTATGTAAAAAACTTAAAGAGATCATTATAAAAAAAAATATAACTTTAGGAGAACTAGAAATGGATAAAAAATTAGATGTTTGTTTCGGGGATTTTAATTATATATTATTTTATATAATAAAAATTAACCAATGAATAATATATAATATATTAAAAATTTATATTTTTCTATCTATTTAATTTAAATAATAATAAATTTTGAAAATGATTTAAATTAATATTTAGAATAATGATGAAGATGAAGAGGAAAAAGATATATTAAAAAGTTATGATGGAAAAAATATTGAAAAATCATTGCTATTAAAGGAAATAGATAAAATTAATACAGAAATTGAAAATACAAATAGTGAGATTCTTTGTTGGTATATAAAAATAAAAAAAAATTTAATAATTACTTATATTTTGAATATAATATTTTAATTTTTAAAAAATCCTTTTTTCCAACCATATAAATTAATATGAAATAAATATATTTCTGTAATGATGTATAGCTTAACTAATATAAAAGAAAAAAAGAAATGGAATAATTCAAAAATTTTTGATAAATCAATAATTAATAATGTTGATTATAGTTTAATAAGAGATAATGAGGATGAATCTAATTTAAAAAACAAAAGTACAGGTAAAAAAATCCTAAATTATGAATAATATAAATAATAGTTATATATATATAAACTTATTATTATAATTAATAACATTCATTAATATTTATTTATAATAATGAATTTTTCTTTTTTAATTTTTATTAGAATTTCAAAAAGATTATGAACAAGAGATTAATAAACTGAGAAATATAGTTATTCAGGAAAAAAAACAAAAAAAGTATTATAGTTATATACTAATATGAATATCATTTTTTGAAATACTATTCTTTTTCTAACAAATATAATTAATATTCTAATATTTTCGTTAAAAATATTATTTCCAATATACATATGTATTGTTTCTTAAAGAAATATGCTTAATAAATTCCAGAAACATTCAAGAGTTACAAATATGATAAAAGAATTGATTGAATCATGTATTGAGGAATTAAAAATAACAAAAAAGAAATATATAATAATGATACAATTATTAATAAGTATAATTTTAATTTTATTGATACAGTTTTTAAAAACTATTTATTTGAAGATGTCTTATACAGTAATCGGAATCCAAATATTACAAACAGAATTTTCTATCGATCAAATACTAAATATGAATGAATCTAAACTTTTTTCACATGACGAAAAATTTATTCTTATTTATTTTATAATATTCAATGGTGAGCGCATAATTAATGTAATTAAAAATGAGTTTTGAAAATCAATCGAACGTTGTCAAAGATGTTAATAATTTAGTTAATAATAATTCAATTGAAAATCAAGGTTTAAATGTTATTGGTGTTAAAAATAAGTTAAATGTAAGGGAATCTGATAATTTAATAGATAATAAAGAAAAAATTCAATTATGAATATGAAAAAGAAAATGCAATTTCCTAAAAAAGATAAAAATATAAGTAACATCAAAAGAGATAATATTTGTGATAAAACCATAAATAAACGGAATGATAGTAGTAACTCTATTCAAAGTAAAATTGATGAGGAATCAAGTGATAAATGTGATTTATTAGAAGAAAGTCAAAGAAATAAAGAAAAAGCATTTATTAATAGATTCAATGACAATGAAAGTGACTCATCTAGTATTGTAGGTGATGATGAATTTATTGATATAACAACTCTTTCTAGTCGTTCTCGAAAAAGTATACGGAAACTCTTAAAATAGATATCTAGAATTAATGAAAAATCCCAATATTAGTTTATTAAATACAAAATCACCTAATAACAGCAACAATAGTAATAGTAATAGTAATGAAAACTGTAATATTATTGAATCTTCTGATAATTTAATTAAAAATAAGCTAAAAGAAGATAAAAATATTAATGATAATATAATAATAAATGAAATTTATGAAGAAAAAAATAAGAGAGTGATAAAGTAATTGAAGAAAATGTATTGGCAATAAAAAATGTCAATAATATTTTAGAAAAAAATTTAAATGATGAAAATAATGATTTTAATAATAATAAGTCATCGTCTGATAGTAGAAGATCAAGTTATCCTTGTAATATGATTAATCAATTACCTTATTATGGTAGTAATAAAGATTTTGAAAATGAAAGTATTGAAACTGAAACTAATAAACTGTTATTTAAAAGTAGAAAACTAAATAATAATAATAATATAATAATAATAATAATAATAATAATAATTAATAATAATAATAATAATAATTAATAATATAATAATAATATAATAATAATAATAATATAATAATAATAATATAATAATAATAATAATAATAATAATAATAATAATATATAATAATAATATAATAATAATAATAATAATAATAATGATGATGATGATGATGCCGATGATGATAATAATAATTTAGAGGATATTTTAACTATTGATATAATTAAAGATAATAATGAACATATTAATAAAGAATTAAATAATAATATTAGAACAAAAAATTTATGTTTTATAAATAAACCAGTCAATAAAAATAAAGTTAGAGTTATTCGTAATAAATATAAAAATGGAAAATTTATGCGAAATGATGAAAAAAAAAAGAAACAATAATTGAATTAATTGATGATGATTCCCCACCTGATAAATTGAATAAATATTATAATAAACAAGAAAAGAAAAACGAAAACCCAAATGAATTTAAAGTAATAAATTGTATGAGTTATAAGCTACCACCTGAAAATTCAGATATATATAATGATAGCTTTGATAACTATTATAAAAGAAGAATATCAAATCTATAAAGAAAACATTGTCAGTCAATTTTTAGAAGGAAA
>MCFH01000148.1:0-24003 GCA_002104945.1 Piromyces finnis
CGTTGCCATCTTGTTTTCCATGTTTCTCTCTTAGAACCCTATTATGAATTCGAAGATATTAAACGCCCTTATAGTAGAAAAGAAACATACATTTGTATCCCGACTTAATTCAAAAAGTACTTGAAAAAATACACTCAATGAAAAATATTAATGGAGATATATTCTATTCGGTTTCCTGGAAAGGCTTCGAGGACTCTGATCGTACCTGTATCCCTCAGAATCAGATTCCTGAAAAACAATTGATTCAAGAGTAATAAATAAAACTAATAAACAGCGTAGAAGAAAGAAGGAGGACAGAAATTCCCAAGAGGAGTTAATTAATACTCTTACAATCCATTCGTTATCGAACTTCCTTCAAAGAGTAATCCCCAACTGTCTCGCAGGAACTCGACTTAGAACGGAAGATTGTAAAGATTATTAAATAATCAATAATTTAATGATTTATTTAATAATCTTCAAGAGAAAAACTAATCTCTCAATCACAAAATTTTTATTGTGTTACGTGAACCAAAGTTATTCATCACTTATTGTAACACATAAAATTTATAATAAATAAAGTTCAAAAATTAATGAAAATCTTTTAAAGGATTTTCATAAAGATTTACATTAAAATTCTTGTCATTTAATATTGTGAAATTAAATTATTATATTTAAGATTCTTAAGGATAGTTTATATTGAATAGCAATATAAATAAAATAGTTACATATATTATAATGTAATCGCAAAAAAATATAAATAGTTCGAAATTTCATGTAAATTTAAATAGTTGTAATTGTTATTGACTATTAAGTAGTTAATAACATTTTAATAAAAAATAATAAAACTATAAATTAATAAAGTGTCCTTTAAAAAAGAAATTTAGTATTATTGAAGTTTTGTTTAATCTAGTGTTTACAAAACTTTACATTCACTGAATCAAAATTTTAAAGGTGAACTTTAAAGGTGTTTTAAAATAATTATGAAATTATTAATTATAATTATTATATTTAACTAATTATAGATATTATCTGAATTTGTTTTAAATCCAGTTAATATCTTCACATAATAATTTTATTATGTGAAATATTAATACATGTAATAAAATTATTACATTTACAATACTTGTAAGAAATATTTGTAGCCATAAGTTTGCCCCCAAATATTCAATTGAAACCATATATTCTGGTTAACATTTATGGCCAGAATTATGCATAACCATATATTAATGGTTATTAATTAAATAGAAAGTTTATTTTCCTTACCCAATCAAGTGGTAAAGGAAATAAACTAATATAGTTAAATAGTATAGTGGAAACAAATGCTAAATATTTAGCATTAGTATTAAAGTAAATTAATAACTATAATAATAATTAATGTACAATAATTATAACTAATAAATAAAAGATATAATTAAAATAGTTATTTAAGTAAATTTATTTCACAATAATATTTATTTGTTTATATTTATTTTGTGTTATAACATTTATTTTAGTTCTTTTATTATTTTTTATAAAACTTTATTTAGTTATTAACTCGTATAGAGAGTTAATAACTAACTTAACTTATTTATTAACTTATTAACTAATTTATAATAAACCTTTTACAATTGTAGTAATTTTATTGTAATATTTATGACAAATAATACAATACAATTACTTATTGATAACTCAATATTAAAATTTAATATTAAATTATATGTATATAGAAGGAAAATAATAAAAATTAAATATGAAATTAAGACTAGAACTTAACGAGTTTATTATAAGGATATATGATAAACAACAAAAAACACAAATGGGAAGAAGGACGAGAATGAAATGTAAATATAAGAATTATGTTTATTAATAATATGATTTTTTAATACTAAACTTAAAATGTCATTCTTTACTATATCTTGAAATTTTTTTTCTTCACCACATTCTACAGGATTTATAAAAAATCAATAAACTTAATAGGATTAATAGATTTTGTGAAATCGAATTTCAAATTATTGTAGGCATCATAATATCCATTAATCCATATATTAAATTCTGACATAAATAAAGGAAATGCTGTTAAACATAACATTTTTCATCTGGAACAATAAAATTAACTTGACTCGTAAATGTCTCACCACTCGACATACTTTTAGATTTTTGTAAAGCGTATTCAGCTGAAGTATCTATGGCAGTGTAAAATTTTTATAAATGTAAAACAGATTATAAAATTTTTTACAATAAAACAACAACACAAAAAAAGAAAAAAACAAGAAAAAAATTATTTAAAAAAAATATCTCTTTTTATTAATTTTACTTAGTTATTAACTAAATAATAGTCAATAACAATTACATTGTTTTAATCAAGAAATTTTACATGTATTTATATTTTTTGTAAATTATATTTTAATATACTATTTATTTAGTTATACATATATTCAATATAAAATAAACAAAACTAATTTAATACTAATTTAATTAAATAATAAAATGAATAAACTAAACTAAAACTAATTAAATACACTTTTGATTCAATTTGAGTGAATTGCAAATTGAATACAGTCCATGTATTACCTATATATTAATTAAATATTAATAATACTATTATTATATATTTAAATTAAAAATGCTAATTTAAAATACGCTAAAGTTATTAAACTAATTTTAATTAAATAAAACTTTTAAAATTTAATTTGAATATTAAAATATTTAAATTTAATTATCCATTAATTAAATATTTATCCAAATTCCATTTCTAATTTTGATATTTTAAAATTAATCTTTATTTAATTATTCCATAAAATTTATACAATAATTTATAAACAATTTTCATTAAAATAATCAAAATTATTATTCAATAATTATATATTATATTTAAATAATTTAAAGATATACTTTTATCTTTACAACTCGCCCTTTAAGTCGGGCTCCTGCGAGATTATTTCTTTGAAGGAATATCAATTACAAAATGGTTGATATCTGTGTCTGATCATACCATTGTTATTCCTTGTATAAACTTGATCTTGACTTTCTTTTCTAGACTTTTTGTTTTTTCTATAAAATTCTTGGATCAATTGTACATCTGAAATTTGATCTTCCGGGATCCAAGTATTTTCGTCAAGATTTTTCCATGTCATCAAGAAAGATTTCTTTCCATGACAATTTCTTTCTTGAATAATCTATCAGGAATCCTATCAATAGTATCAGTAGTTAACTTAATATTTTTTCTTTTATTTATTACTGATCATTATAAATTCATTTTCGTTATAAGGTTCTAATAACGAAACATGAAAAACAGGGTGACAACGTAAATGTTTGGTAACTTTAATTCAAATGCTAAAGACTTACCTTCTTGATTATTTCAAATGGTCCAAGCATTTGATCAGCGAGCTTTCTTTAATATTTTTTGTTGGAAGGATTAATACCTTTTAATAACCAAACTTTTTACCAACTTCGAAACTTGGGGATTCCATTCTTTTTTGGTCAGCATACTTTTTGTAGGTTCTTTTGCTTGATCAAGATTTTCTTTTAAAAATTTAATGTTTTCATTAATATCCAAAATTCTTTGTTCAGCTCTATTTGGTCTATTTGCTGAAGGAATTTCAGGATTGAATTTTGGATTGAACCCATAATTAGCGAAAAACAGAGATTGATTGATTGATTGCTGTAAAGTATTGTTATATAAGCAAATTCAGCAAAAAGGTAACAAATCAACCCAGTTATTCTGTTTTCGTTAATAAAACAACGGAGATATTGTTCCAATATCCCGTTCACCCTCTCCGTTTGACCATCAGTTTCAGGATGGTTTGCAGTAGAAAAAGCAAGTTTAATATTTAACAAATTACATAAGCGATTCCAAAAGTCTGAAGTAAATTGAGTACCTCGATCAGAAATGATGGAATCAGGAAAACCATGTAATTTAAAGATATTGTTAACAAAACATCAGCTGCTATAGAAGCAGTAGGCAGACATCTAAAGGAATAAATGAGCCATTTTTTGTTAACAATATCTTTAAATTACATGGTTCCTGATCATCATTCTGATCGAGTACTCAATTTACTTCAGACTTTTGGAATCGTTTATGTAATTTGTTAAATATTAAACTTGCTTTTTCTACTGCAAACCATCCTGAAACTGATGGTCAAACGGAGAGGGTGAACGGGATATTGGAACAATATCTCCGTTGTTTATTAACGAAAAACAGAATAACTGGGTTGATTTGTTACCTTTTTGCTGAATTTGCTTATAACAATACTTTACAGCAATCAATCAATCAATCTCTGTTTTTCGCTAATTATGGGTTCAATCCAAAATTCAATCCTGAAATCCTTCAGCAAATAGACCAAATAGAGCTGAACAAAGAATTTTGGATATTAATGAAAACATTAAATTTTTAAAAGAAAACTTGATCAAGCAAAAGAAACCTACAAAAAGTATGCTGACCAAAAAGAATGGAATCCCCAAGTTTCGAAGTTGGTAAAAAGTTGGTTATTAAAAGGTATTAATCCTTCCAACAAAAATATTAAAAGAAAGCTCGCTGATCAAATGCTTGGACCATTTGAAATAATCAAGAAGGTAAGTCCTTTAGCATTTGAATTAAAGTTACCAAACAATTTACGTGTCACCCTGTTTTTCATGTTTCGTTATTAGAACCTTATAACGAAAATGAATTTATAAATAGATCAGTAATAAATAAAAGAAAAAATATTAAGTTAACTACTGATACTATTGATAGGATTCCTGATAAGATTATTCAAGAAAGAAATTGTCATGGAAAGAAATCTTTCTTGATGACATGGAAAAATCTTGACGAAAATACTTGATCCCGGAAGATCAAATTTCAGATGTACAAATGATCCAAGAATTTATAGAAAAAACAAAAAGTCTAGAAAAGAAATCAAGATCAAGTTTATACAAGGAATAACAATGGTATGATCAGACACAGATATCAACCATTTGTAATTGATATTCCTTCAAAGAATAATCTCGCAGGACCCGACTTAAGGGCGAGATTGTAAAGATATAAAGTATATCTTTAAATTATTTAATAATAATTAATAATTATTGAATAATAATTTTGATATTTTAATGAAAAATTGTTTATAAAATTTATGTATAAATTTTATGGAATAATTAAATAAAGATTAATTTTAAAATATCAAAATTAGAAATGGAATTTGGATAAATATTTAAATTAATGGATAATTAAATTTAAATATTTTAAATATTCAAATTAAATTTTAAAAAGTTTTTATTAATTAAAATTAGTTTAATAACTTTAGCGTAGTTTTAAATTAGCATTTTTAATTATAAATATATAATAAATAGTATTATTAATATTTAATTAATATATAGGTAATACATGGACTGTATTCAATTTGCAATTCACTCAAATTGAATCAAAAGTGTATTTAATTAGTTTTAGTTTAGTTATTCATTTTATTATTTAATTAAATTAGTATTAAATTAGTTTTGTTTATTTTATATTGAATATATGTATAACTAAATAAAATAGTATATTAAAATATAATTTACAAAAAATATAAATACATGTAAAATTTCTTGATTAAAACAATGTAATTGTTATTGACTATTATTTAGTTAATAACTAAGTAAAATTAATAAAAAGAGATATTTTTTTTAAATAATTTATTTTCTTGTTTTTTTCTTTATTTTGTGTTGTTGTTTTATTGTAAAAAATTTTATAATCTGTTTTACATTTATAAAAATTTTACACTGCCATAGATACTTCAGCTGAATACGCTTTACAAAAATCTAAAAGTATGTCGAGTGGTGAGACATTTACGAGTCAAGTTAATTTTATTGTTCCAGATGAAAAATGTTATAGTTTAACAGCATTTCCTTTATTTATGTCAGAATTTAATATATGGATTAATGGATATTATGATGCCTACAATAATTTGAAATTCGATTTCACAAAATCTATTAATCCTATTAAGTTTATTGATTTTTTATAAATCCTGTAGAATGTGGTGAAGAAAAAAAATTTCAAGATATAGTAAAGAATGACATTTTAAGTTTAGTATTAAAAATCATATTATTAATAAAACATAATTCTTATATTATACATTTCATTCTCGTCCTTCTTCCCATTTGTGTTTTTTGTTGTTTATCATATATCCTTATAATAAACTCGTTAAGTTCTAGTCTTAATTTCATATTTAATTTTTTATTATTTTCCTTCTATATACATATAATTTAATATTAAATTTTAATATTGAGTTATCAATAAGTAATTGTATTGTATTATTTGTCATAAATATTACAATAAAATTACTACAATTGTAAAAGGTTTATTATAAATTAGTTAATAAGTTAATAAATAAGTTAAGTTAGTTATTAACTCTCTATACGAGTTAATAACTAAATAAAGTTTATAAAAAATAATAAAAGAACTAAAATAAATGTTATAACACAAAAATAAATATAAACAAATAAATATTATTGTGAAATAAATTTACTTAAATAACTATTTTAATTATATCTTTTATTTATTAGTTATAATTATTGTACATTAATTATTATTATAGTTATTAATTTACTTTAATACTAATGCTAAAGTATTTAGCATTTGTTTCCACTATACTATTTAACTATATTAGTTTATTTCCTTTACCACTTGATTGGGTAAGGAAAATAAACTTTCTATTTAATTAATAACCATTAATATATGGTTATGCATAATTCTGGCCAATAAATGTTAACCAGAATATATGGTTTCAATTGAAATATTTGGGGGCAAACTTATGGCTACAAATATTTCTTACAAGTATTGTAATGTAATAATTTTATTACATGTATTAATATTTCACATAATAAAATTATTATGTGAAGATATTAACTGGATTTAAAACAAATTCAGATAATATCTATAATTAGTTAAATATAATAATTATAATTAAATAATTTCAATAATTATTTTAAAACACCTTTAAAGTTCACCTTTAAAATTTTGATTCAGTGAATGTAAAGTTTTGTAAAACACTAGATTAAACAAAACTTCAATAATACTAAATTTCTTTTTTAAAGACACTTTATTCTAATTTATAGTTTTATTATTTTTTATTAAAATGTTATTAACTACTTAATAGTCAATAACAATTACAACTATTTAAATTTACATGAAATTTCGAACTATTTATATTTTTTGCGATTACATTATAATATATGTAACTATTTTATTTATATTGCTATTCAATATAAAACTATCCTTAAGAATCTTAAAATATAATAATTTAATTTCACAATATTAAATGACAAGAATTTTAATGTAAATCTTTATGAAAATCCTTTAAAAGATTTTCATTAATTTTTTGAACTTTATTTATTATAAATTTTATGTGTTACAATAAGTGATGAATAACTTTGGTTCACGTAACACAATAAAAATTTTTGTGATTGAGAGATTAGTTTTTCTCTTGAAGATTATTAAATAAATCATTAAATTATTGATTATTTAATAATCTTTACAATCTTCCGTTCTAAGTCGAGTTCCTGCGAGACAGTTGGGGATTACTCTTTGAAGGAAGTTCGATAACGAATGGATTGTAAGAGTATTTAATTAACTCCTCTTGGGAATTTCTGTCCCCTTCTTTCTTCTACGCTGTTTATTAGTTTTATTTATATACTCTTGAATCAATTGTTTTTCAGGAATCTGATTCTGAGGGATACAGGTACGATCAGAGTCCTCGAAGCCTTTCCAGGAAACCGAATAGAATTATCTCCATTAATATTTTTCATTGAGTGTTTTTTTCAAGTACTTTTTGATTAAGTCGGGATACAAATGTATGTTTCTTTTTCTACTATAAGGGCGTTTAATATCTTCGAATTCATAATAGGGTTCTAAGAGAGAAACATGGAAAACAAGATGGCAACGCATAGTTTTAAGTAATTTCAATTTAAAGGAGACTGTACTGATTGATCAATGATTCAAATGGTCCAATAAGTTGTTGAGAAAGTTTTTCTTAATACCAGAATTTGTAGATCTTTTCGAAGATAAACTTTGTTACCAATTTTGAAGCAGGAGGAATGATCTTCTTTTATCAGCATATTTTTTATAAGTTTCTTTAGCTTTATTCAAGTTAGTTTGGTGTAGCTTATATTCTTGTTTATGTCAATAACCTTTGCTCAACTGAACTAGGATTATCGTTTGAAGGAATAGTTGGATTAAATTTAAGGTGAAATCTGAAATTTGCGAAAAATGGTGATTGTTTCGTAGACTGTTGTAATGTATTGTTGTATGAAAATTCGGCGAAAGGTAATATATCTACCCAGTTGTTTGCTTTGAATTTATAAAGCAGCGAAGGTATTGTTCCATATTGCATTCACCCTCTCCGTTGACCGTCGTTTGAGGATGGTTGGACGGAGAATGGTTAATATCAAGAAGACCACAAAGTCTATTCCAAAATTCAGACGTAAATTGTGAACACAATGGAATTGGGAAAACCATGAAGTTTGAAAACATGAGTAATGAAAGCGTCGGCAGCGATAGAAGATGTGGGAAGACATCGAAGGGCGATAAATGAGCCATTTTAGTAAGATGATCAACAACAACCATAATAGTAGTCATATCATGAGATTTGGTAATTCCACGATAAAGTCATTGAGATATCAGACCAAGGTCGAGATGGTGTATGAAGTGGCATAAGCAGGCCATAAGGTTATGTTTTGGGACTTTTTTTAGAATAAACAACACAAGAGCGAACAAATTTATAAACATCAGAATTCAAAGAGGGCCAATAGAAGGAACGTTTGATTAACTCAATAGTCTTGTTGATACCAAAGTGTCCAGCAGTAATGGAATTATGGTGAAGTTTGAGAATGCGTAGCGAAGTGTCAGAGGAACATACAAAAGTCTTTGTACCAAAAGAGACCAGTATCATCACAGAGACGAAAGGCAGATATATCCTTGCAAGGGGATGAGCCATACCATTAGTTAGAACTGAGTAACTTTATTATAGAAAGAATCATTAGAAAGTTCATTTTTAATATCTTCGACATGAGAGGAGTTACAAGAGTCATAAGTAGAAGAATTTTAAACAGAAAAACCATAATCACTGTCCAGAATTATTAGTATTGTTCTGACTTTCGATCATGGCAGGACGACGAGATAGAAGATCAGGTTTACCAGATTTTTTTCCTGGACGATAGATAAGGTTAAAATTAAATCTTGACAAAAAACATATTCCAGCGGAATTTGTCGTTGCGAGAGCATTTCAGGTTTTCTAGGAAAAGTGAGGTTCTTGTGATCGGTAAAAATAGTGAATTGGTGGCGAGCACCTTCAATGTAATGACCCATTCCTCAAGTGCAGTCTTAATAGCTAAGAGTTCCTTATCATAAATAGGATAATTCTTTGAGGTCCGGTAAGACTTTAGAGAGAACGCAATAGGATGAAGTTTACCATCAAATTCTTGAGAAAGTATTGCACCGAAGCATAATTACTAGCATCAGTTTCAACAATAAATTGTTATTACTATCCGCATGTTTCAGAATAGGAGCTGACATGAACAGAGTTTTTAATAAAATAAAAGCGTCCTGATCTTCTTTCATCCAGTTAAAAGCACATTCTTTCTAGTGAGTTTGTGAAGAGGATTTGCAATTTTAGCAAAGTCTTTAATAAAAATTCTGTAATAGTTACATAAACAAATAAAAGACTGAACCTCCTTAACATTCTTGGGAACAGACCAATCGAGAATTGCTTTAACTTTATTTCGTCCATTTGCAACCCATCTTTTGAAATGACATATCCAGAAAAGTGGTTTCTCAACATCAAACTCACATTTTTCTAATTTAACATAAAGATTATTTTCAAGCAGTTTCTTAAATACTTTTTAACATGTTCATGATGTTCTTCGATATTATTAGAATAAATAAGAATATCATCAATATATGAGATAATAAAATCATCTAAATAGTCACTAAGAACATCGTTAACGAAGTGTTGAAAAGGTTGTAGGTGCATTCTTTAATCCAAAAGGCATAACCAGATATTCAAAATGTCCATATCTAGTACAAAAAAGCCGTTTTGTATTCGTCACCTTCTTTATACGAACAAGATTATAAGCGGATTTAAGGTCTAATTTGGTGAAAATCTTAGCATTTTTCACCCTATCCAAAAGGTCACTAATTAAAGATAAAGGATATGAATTACGATTGTAATATCATTCAACCTTCTATAATACAAAGTCTTAATGAACCGTCTTTCTTTTTAACAAACAAAATTGGGGCACCAGCAGGAGACGATGATTTCCTAATAAAACCTTTATTTAAATTATCATCAATATATTTTTTAAGTTCCTCTCTTTCAACTTCAGTTAATGGATACAAAGGTCCATAAAATAAAGTTGAATCATCCTTAGCTTGATTTCACAATCATAAGGTCTATGAGGAGGCAACACTTCACAATTTATTTCGTTAAACTCTTCACTAGATTCTGAATATTGGGTTGGTACGGCGACCAATTTATCTTTATTAATATTTTTATCATTATTATTACATTCGTTATCACTATTACATGTTTCATTAATTTTGTTACGGTACATTTGACTTTTTTTATTAAAACTAATATATCATCATCGCTATCATCTTCATCATTAATGGTTCTAACAAGGCGCCTTTAACATATTCTTTTTCTTCATTGTTGGGGAGGGTATCTACTTTCGACTTTTTGGTTAAGCTTCGGTCGAGAACATCATGATCTAACTGATCATTCTTCTTTCTTGATTTCTCTTTCTTTTCCCATGATTACAGTGTCTGGCGCAGTATCCCGATCCCGAACTAAAATTGATTTTCTTGGAATCATAAAAAGCCCAGGATTGTGTTTTTAATCCATGGTAATCCCAAGAATTACATCGACACCAGGAACTTTCAAACTATATAATTGAATGGTTCAAAATGATTTCTACACCTTAACATGCACTTTTCACTTCTTTCCATTATAAGAGAAATCCCATTATTAACTCCTGAACTCGGAAAGGTTCAATAGTTTCAAATTAATTCCAATTTCTTTAGCAAGTTTCAGGATTAATAAACTTAATTCAGAGCCCGAACAACTAAAACTCTAACTTTAACTTCCGGAATATCATTTGTACTTAAATAAAAATCAATAATATTTAAATCTTTTTTGTTACCCATGACTCCCACTTTATAAATCCTTGGATTAACAACTCACTCCTTCTCTTTGATGTTTCTCGTCTTGCAATATCTTATATTGGATTGGGCAGAACCAAAACATCTCTCCAAGTGGGCACCATAAAGTCTTGGATAAATTCTTTGAATTTTCATATTGTACAAACACATGATAATGTTTTTGTGCCTGTCCAATATGTTCCGTAACCAAAAGATATCTCATCCCAGTAAGAGATTTAAGATAAGTCTTAATATCTTGATAGAATTCTAATGCGATAGGATTTAAAGTTAAAATAAAATTTTTATAACCCATAATTTCCATCCGATATGATAGATGTCAGCTGTTGTAGCGGATATTGGCCGAAAAGCAGCACCATATATTAATCAAGCTATAAGAAAATACGCTAAAGAACAGATTGTTAACGCTAAATATAAATTAGAACAAAAGTATAAACAGACTCAGATTGACAAAGCTTATAAGCAAGATAAGCCAATGGCTAAAAAAGCTAAGACTAAAAGTAAGCACACGAAAGTTAAGGGCAAAAAGTACAAATCCCGTGGGTTTAAGGTTCGTAGAAGAAGATTTAAAGGAAGAGCAATTAATGTTAAGGAGGATAGAGAAGGGTATTCAAAGACCTTTAAAAAACAAAAGGTCACTAAACAACAACAACGAAAGATTAACCGAAGATTTAAGAACGGATATTCACCGTTCAAAGAGTGTATTGAAGACGCCTTTCAAGAAACCATTCTTCAAGTTACAGGAAAATGCAAATGGATCTGGAGATGTCACAATCACCTGGAATATTTAAGTAAGACCTTTGCTAACTGGCCTTGTTATTCAGGTAACCCAGGTACAATCCCAACATATGCTAAACAAGATAAGTATTTAACATCACCTAATCAAGAAGTATACTTTTCACAATTTAAGCATACTTATGAAATATATAACCCGACTAATTATGATATGAATCTTGTTATATATGATATTGTTGCTAAACAAGATAGTACAGATAGTGTTGTTAATGCTAATTATAATTATTATAATGATCCAGCTAATTCAGCACATCGTAATCCTATTAGATGTATAGAGTTAGGGTTAAGTGCGGGTAATGGTCAGTATACAGCCTATGAAAGCAGCACTACACAGTATCCTATTGTAGCAGATAGTACAGCTAAAGAACTCCATGATATTACTCTTGGACCTACAGAAAGTTACCCCTTCAATATATATTGGACTATAGTTAAAAAGAGAACATTCAAATTACAACCTGGTGCGACCATGGTACATAAATTTATTCATAAACCAAAGGCTCTGGTTAGTAGAGGATATTGGGGGTATAGATATGGTAAGGATATGAAAATGGGTGATGGAGATAGTCGTAGAGCTATCAAAGATATCACCTCTGGATGTTTATTTAAGTATTGGGGTCAAGTCTCTGGTTCAGCCTATTCCACTGGTTCAGGACCTACAGGAGATGGTCAGTATGTTAATATGACACAAATGCATGACCAAGTAACCACTTTAAGTGGTCGTATTATGTTCAAAGAATATATAGAAAATAAATGGTATTTTATGAATGAAAGATATACATTTACCTTTAAAACAGATCTTAACACATATAAACCTTCTGATGAAGAAGACCTACCTGTTGTTAATGATGCAGAAGTTAAACCATCAACTGATGCTGATGGAACAGGTATGGACACAGATAATCCAGTTAATTAAACACATGTAAATATAAAACAATAAATAAATAAAAGATATGGGTGTAAAATAAACTTTATTTAATTTATTATAATTCTAGTGTTATCTACATTATCAATAACTTCATAATTTTAGGTGTTTTTATAATATTAGTTAATAAGTTATATAATTTAGTTAATTAAGTTAGTTATTACCTCTCTATACGAGTTAATAACTAAATAAGTTTATAAAAAATAATAAAAGAAAAATAAATATTATAACACAGAATAAATACAAGTATATATAAATATTATTATGAAATAAATTACTTAAATAATTAATTTTAATTATATCTTTATTTATTTAGTATAATTATAATACATTAATTATTATTATAGTTACTAATTTACTTTAATACTAACGCTAAAGTATTTTACGTTAGTTTAACTATACTATTTAACTATATTAGTTTATTTTCTTTACCACTTGATTGGGTAAAGCAAATAAACTTCCTATTTAATTAATACCATTAATATATGGTTATACATATATCTGGCCAATAAATGGTGACCAGAAAATATGGTTTCAATTGAAATATTTGTGGGCAACTTATGGCCACAAATATTTCTTACAATAGATTCGTTGCATATAAAATTACTTTAATGTGATATTCTATTATTTTAAAGAAAAAAAGTTTAAAAAAAAATAGTAGAGAGTGTTTTTTTGGAAAAGAGAAATAAAAAGGAATTTATATCATAACACTGTAAATTAGTATAATATATTTATAGGTTTAAATAATTTATATAGTGGATTAATACATTAGGTTTTTTCTCTATTCTAATTGTAAAGTATAATAAATTAAATTATTATAACACACAAAAAGTAAGAATTTAAAATAATAAAACAAATTCAAAACTTATTTATAACTTTATATTTTAATCTGAGTTTCCTTATTATTGTGTTATTAATATATTATTTTATAATTCCCAACTTGCTTATCCTATTTAATATATTGATACTTGATTTATTATATATAAAAAATCTGTATCACCCAATTGTAAGAATAATAATTATTTATTGAATAATTATTAATTCTTATTTAATTATTTTTTTAACTATTAATTAATTAATTATTTAAATTATTAGCATACATTCATTTAAATTACTATAAACATTTATTTTATTAATATTAATTATTCATTTACTTAATTTAAATTTATTTAATATTATATTATTAATTATTTATTTAATTAGTAAATTATTTAAAATAATAGTAAACATTCATTTATTTTATTAATTAAAATTTTTGTATTACATTTTATAAGAACATTATGTATTTTATTTTACATTTGTATTTTGTTTATGTATCGTATCTTGAATAACTTATAGAAACAATTAGAAGATATAAATAAATATTAGGAAAAATTGGATATTAAGGTTTTTTCGAAATATATTTCGGTTTTACTTAATATTACGATGATTGATATATTAGTTATCAATCGAATATCTTTTTAGGTTTTTCTTCTAGTCTTTTCCTAAAAAGATTATTTGTTAAGATTAGATATTCTTTATTAAACTTTAAATTATTAAATAACATTATAAATAAAAGAAATCTGGAATTCCACTAAAGAATCCAGAGTTATTATTATAAGAACTATTATAATAAATAACCTTTATTAAAAAACAATATTAATAA
This sequence comes from Piromyces finnis, assembly GCA_002104945.1. Lineage (NCBI taxonomy): Eukaryota > Fungi > Neocallimastigomycota > Neocallimastigomycetes > Neocallimastigales > Neocallimastigaceae > Piromyces > Piromyces finnis. Next base: position 14,485 of record MCFH01000148.1, read on the forward strand.
AACATTTTAAATTAAATAACATTAAAGTTTTGTGTTGTTTATTATATTTCCTTATAATAAACTCTTATTTAAGATAAGTATAAAATTTTATTTATTTTAATTTCTCAGTTTAATAATACTAATTATTGTTAAATTGTAGATAATAATTATTATTATATAATATAAATAATAATAATTATTACACCAATATGTAAGAAACATAGATAAATTCTATATAATTTATCTATTTTCTTATTAATTAATATTTATTATAATATTTATTATTATTTATTGTTTAATACATTAATTTAATACATTATTTAATACATAATTTGATACATTAATTAAATAAATTAATTAAATACATTGATTAAATACATTGTTTTATTACATTAATTTAGTTGTATCATTTTAACCAATCCATGTATAATGTATTAAATTACTATAAAAGGATAATCTTGATTCTCTTTTGAAAAATCAAGAGTTATTATTATATAAATTTATTAATAAATAAAGTATTAATTATTTTAAAAGTAATGTTTATCTAACGTGTGTTTTTATATTTAAGTGTTAATATTTATTATTTTTGTTTATTATTATTTTAAAAGTAATGTTTATCTAACGTGTGTTTTTATATTTAAGTGTTAATATTTATTATTTTTGTTTATTAGTATTTTTATATAATAAACTCGAAATTAATGTTTTTATTTTCTTTCTCAAATTGGTAATATTTTTGTTTATTAGTATTTTTATATAATAAACTCGAAATTAATGTTTTTATTTTCTTTCTCAAATTAGTAATAGTTAATTATTTAATTATTATTAATTTGTAGAAGAAGTTATTTATAATTTATTTATAAGTAACTTCTTACACAATACCAACTTGACCATTGTAAAATATTCTAAACTAGTTCAGGTTTGTATACGTACACTAAACTAAATTAACACAATTAGACTAATTAATTTTAATAATATTTTATTTATTTATTTATTTTAAAACTATACTAACTAAACAACCGTTGATTACTTTACCGTGAAGGTTATTTTACCAGGGCCCTCACTAGGTAATCAATATATATTTTTATTATTTAAAACAAAACTAATTATAACTAATGTTAATTTATCTAAACAAAATTAACCTATACGATTTTCCAACTATCGTTTCAATAGTTGATAAATTTTCTTTATTTATACTTTTTAAATAAATTGATTATTTGTATTAAACTATTTAAATTCAAATTATTTAATAAAGAATTTTCTAAATTTAAAATAAAGTTTTGATTTATTTACTATATGGTTGATTATATTTCAAACATATATTTAATTTATTTATTTCTAATTTTGAGGCTTAGTTTATAAAAAAAATTTTTTTATTATTTAAAATATTTATTGGTTAAAATTTATTTAATTTAAAATTTTATTTTATCATCGAAAACTTTATCTTATCATAAAATTAAATTTTACATAAATTTATGTAAATGTATTGTGATATTAAATGTTTGTAAAATTTACGGTACATTAATTTAATATATTATACATTATTTTAAATACGTATTAAATACATTATTTTATTAATACAATATTTTACAACCATCTGCTAAATCATTAATTCTTAAACATGATAAATGATTGATTTTTGATTTAATTTATCCTTTTCGGTTATTTAGTAAAATCCATAATGAATTATCATTATCATTATTGCAACTTGTAAAGATATCAAACGCCTCAACTTGATATCTTTAATGTAACTTAAGCCACAAGTATTATTGTTTAAGTTACACAAATTATATTCAGAAAAAGAAAATGAGACATAATTTATTTATTAATAATTAAAGTTTAAAACAAAATAAATTATTAATTTATTTTTAATGTTTAACAAGTAAATTAATATTCTCAATTTAAATCCCTAGTTTTAGTGTTGTTTTTTTATAGAAATAGATAAATAATAAATGATTAATATATCAATAATACATGGGCACATATTCAAATTAAATAGTACTTAATTTGAATTGCCAATTGTATTTTACTAAAAATAGTTATAGTTTAAATATTTATTAATAATTAAGATTTTAGTGTAGATTTTAAATAATAATATATAAGAAATAAATAGTTATAATATAATATAAATGTATTTAGGAAAAATATAAATAGAAGATATTTTTCATCATTTTATCGATGTAATTGTTATTATTAAAATTCTATTATAATAAAAGATATTTTTAATAAAACAATTTTTATTTTTATTTTAAATTTAGTGTTATTGTAATAGAATAGATATCCTAATCTATTCTTTCAGTGTTCAACATTACACAACTTCCATAAATAATCTTACTATCGATTCCTTTACTTTCTAAAACTTGTAAACATTTATCGAAATAAGTATTATAAAACTTTATTATTTGTGATTTAGGATCTATAATTGGGAAGTAGTTATTATCTTCGAGATCAAACGATAATTTCCACACACTTTTATTTTCGGTACAGTTTATTAATTTCAGTGTTCCGGTTTCTTCGTTAATAATTTCTATACATTTATTATTATATTGTAATAAATTTGAGTTTATATTATTAAATTTATTACTATCCTTACACAATTCAATATTTAGTGCTGCTGTTTGATTGGCGTTTATGGTTAAGCATAAGGAACAGTCGTAGACATTCACTAAATATCCGTCTTTATGGTTGTTATAGTCTGGTATGTACCATTGTTGGGATTCATCGTCAGGATTACAAATATCTAGAATAGCTTCGTACTTTATGCTAAAGGATTAACTGTCAAAATGAAATTTTTGGAAGTCATCGTTCGAAAAGCTGTCTGTATAGTATTACCTAGGATAGCTTACGGACGAAAACGTTCTTTATATATTTTTTCGCGTAACACATGAAAAAATTTTTAATTGGATAAGCCTCTAAATATTATTGACCAATAATATTTGAGGCGTTTACATTATTGTATACAATAATGTATAATATATTGTAATGTACATTAAATTAAAATACATTAATTTAATTAATTACAACATAAAGTATCGTGACACATAGATGTCACGTGATAAGAAATTCAGAATATGTAATTCGATGGCATGAAAAAATCAAAAAAAAATAGTCGAACTTTCGACACCTCGACAAGTCCGGCCTAAAGAAAAAAAAAAGATTTTTTCAGCGGAAAGCAGAATGAAATATGGCGAATGGAGTATCAGGTGACCTATTTGGAACCTTATTTTCTCTGAAAAGTATAAAAAGAGAAAATATTTCTCCCTTTTTCTTTATGGGAAAATACAATTTTCCTAGTTTTAATACTAGAGTCGATTATTCTAACGCGTTAAAAGCTTTAGCTGGTGCAGCAGTCGGTTCTTTTACGAGTTCTATGAGTAAAGGTAGGAAAAAGGGTAATGGAAAGTACCCGAGTGGTGGAGGTAAGTCCTCTAGACGTAGAAAGACTGGAAGAAAGTCGAAGCCCAAGTTTATTGGATTACCAGTCGGTACTAAAACAAGAAAGAGACGTAAGTACAATAGAGTCAGGAATGTCAAGGCCGATGTCAATGGATATACAAAGACATTTAAGAAACAAAGGGTTACTAAACAACAACAACGTAAGATTAATAGAGCATTTAAAGAAGGCGTTAGTCCATATGTTATTCAAGATGAGTTTAATTATCTTGATACTAAACCTGGTTCTACTAATGCTGTTAAGTGGGTATGGGAGTGTAATGCTACTTTTAGAAATCTTTGCGACGCTTGGCAAATGACCAATGTTACAGATAATCAACAGGCATCTGGAAACAATAATAGTTTTGGACCTTCAGTTCAATATTCACAAATGACTGAAAATAATGCTCTCTATTTTAGTCAACATCAATATAAATATGAAATTTATAATCCTACTAATTATGATATGAATCTTGTTATTTATGATATAATTTGTAAGGAAGAAACTCCTGGAAGTGTTGAAAGAGGTGGATGGGATAAAAGAAGTACTATTCAGAATGAATTGTCTAGTACTGATTATTTCACTCCTGTTAATCTAATGTGTAGAGGTAATGATGGTATTGCAGATGTTGTTCCTGGTACAGGATATACAGGAGATTTGGCTATTGTAACAGATTCTAGTTCGCGTACTGGAACAGATGTATTTGATATACAAATGAAACCCACTGATAGTTATCCTTTTAATGTTTATTGGAAGGTCGTTAAAAAAAGAATTTTAAGATTACAACCTGGTGCAACACATACGCATGTGTTTACATATAGACCGAAAATGCTCTTAAAAAGAGGTTATTGGGCATGGAAGTATAAAAAACATTTTAAAAATATTTCCAATACCATGGCCAATGCAGGTATTCCTGGATTTACTTGTGGTACACTATTTAAATTTTGGGGACAAGTAAGTGGTGATACTGAAAGTTCACAAATAACAGATGGTACTGTTGTACAACCTTCTAATAGAGTTTGTACTTTAAGTGGTAGAATAATGATTAAAACATTCCATGAACAAAAACATTATAGAATTGATCCAAAGACTAAATATACACTTGTAAAACATCAACAACAATGGACTCCAGTTGATGAAGAAGATTTACAAGTTGTTACAGATGTTCATATATCAGATCCAAATGATGATAGAATACCAGAATCACAGTTTGGTGATTAATAAATGTAAATATAAAACAATTAATAAATAAATAAATGGGTATGGTGTAAAATAAACTTTATTTAATTAATTTATTACAATTCTTGTGTTATCTACAGTGTCTTCAACACTATATTCTTCTAACTGGTTAAAGTCAGTTCTATAACCAATTGGAAGACCACCTAAATGAACTCTTTCAGGTGGGTACATGTTAATTAATTCTATTCTTCTTTCCCACTGTTCTCTTCTTTCAAATTCATCTACATTTCTATAGATAGATGAAAGTTTTTGAACAGAAGTAAAAATGATTAATTTATAATTATTTTTAGCAGAACCACCTTTAATATTTAAATTATGAACTCTATAATCAATTAAATTAATAAATTCTTCCGGTTTCATAACACCAGCTCTAAAGTCATCAAAGACAGCAACTTCAGATGGATTATCTAAAGTTATACCAGAATAAAAACCAGATTTATCGTACTTTAATTCATCAAAGTACATTTCATCTGGGTCTTCAATACCTTTATCGTTATAGTATTTTCTAATTAATTCTTCAGCCCTTTCTGATTTTCCTATAGCAGAAGGGCCTTGGATGTAATAAACCTTTACGTGCTTTCTCCAAGAACCTAATGATAATCTGTTCTTCTTCTGTAAATTTATCTTCTGATAAGTGTTGTAGAGTATTGCAGGCAACTCCTTTGGGTCGTTGCAATCCTCTAGATAACCTATTGTAAAATTTCCACCTTTAAGAACTGGTTCACCTTCTTCTTAAATAAGCATAGCAGTAACTCCTTCTCTAACATGTTTCTCATCTTCTGCTTTACAATATCTTATATTTTGTTGAGCAGAACCATAACAACGTTCTAAATGAGCACCTTTAAGTCTTCTAATAGATAAATTCTTTGAATTTTGATATTGAACAAAAATATGGTAGTGTTTTTGTGCTTGACCTATATGTTCAGTAACCAAAAAATACTTCAATCCCACTAAAGATTTAAGATAAGTTTTGATGTCAGCATAAAATTCCAAGGCACTTGGATTCAAAGTTAAAATAAAATTTTTCGCACCCATAGTCCGATAAAAGCTATCCTAGTATAGTATTACCTAGGATAGCTTACGAACGAAACGTCCTTTATATATTTTTTCGCGTTATAATAATTTGGGCATGGACACTTCCACGACACTTAGATTTTTTTTTTCAAAAATTAAAAATTTCCATTTTTTGAAAAAAAAATCTAAGTGTCGTGGAAGTGTCCATGTCCAAATTATTATGACGTGCCAGTGTCCATAATTTTTTGGGTCGTCCGGCGAAACGACCCTTAGGACGAGCAATGTCACAATAACATAAAAATTTAAAAAATTTGGACACATGGAAAAGAATTCAAAGTATATGTAAAGATATAATATATATCTTTAGATTATTTAATAACGAATTATTAATTATCAAATAATAAATTAATATTTAGTAAAATTAATTATAAAATTTTTGAATAAATTTTATGGAATAATTTAATAATAAATTATTTTATAATAATTCCGTTATATTTAAATTAAGATAAATATTTAAATTTAAGGAATAAAAGAATTTTAATTAAATTTAAATATTTCAAATATTTTAAATAATTAAAATATTTTTTAAATACTTTTTATTTAATTTTAGAATAAATTATATTTTTTTATTTAAATTTAGAATAACTTAATAATTTTAACTTAGTTTTAATTCAATTTTGAGTTTACTCAAATTGAATTAAAAGTATAATGAATTTGTTTTAGTTTAGTTCTTTTATTTTATTATTTAATTAGATTAGTGTTGTTTATTTTATATTAAATATATGTTTATTTAAATAGAATAATATGTTAGAATATAATTATGAAAAAATATAAATACATGTAATTTTTGTTTATTAAATCGATGTAATTGTTATTTTCAATTTTTTAATTATTAACTATTATATAGTTAATAATATTTTTAAGAGTTTAAATAAAAATGTTTTTTTTAAAAATAAAAATTTAATGTTTTATTTTTTATTTTTGTGTTAATAAAAATTGTTTTGTTTTAAGTATGAAATCTGTTTTAAATCTTATACTTTTACAGTATAAAATTTTTAATCCTTGAAATTATTAAATTTTTTAAATTATTAAAATTTTATTATTAAAATTTTTATTTTAAATTTATTAACTATTAACTATTTACAATAATTATATTAATTATTAATTTGTAAAAATTAAATATTTTATAATTAAACAATAATTAATAAAAATTAAAAATGTAATAATTAAAATTGTTCATGTATAAAAAGATAAAAAGAATAGAAATTGACAAAAAATTACGAAGCTTTAGCGTTAGTAATTTTTTAACTTAAAGTTAATAAGATATATAAACTCCTATAAAACCTAAAATTTTAAAAATTTTAATATTTTTAATAACTTAATATATGTTGATATTAAGTTATTGTTAAAATAAAAATATTAATTATTTTCCTTTATATAAATATTATTAGCTTTAAGCCTTTAATAGGAAAGCGTATTATATTAGATAATTAATATAACTAGTGTGCTTACCACACTTTTCTTTATTAAAAATCGGTTTTTATCAATGATACAAGATACATAGAAAAATATTTTTATGAATAATAACATTTAATTCTTTTATAATTTGTATAGCAATTATTGATGTATATAATAATTAAACTCTATATTAGTATAAATTATTATGACGCAAATATTACATATATATTAGAATAATTAATTACACAAGAAAGAAAAGTTATAAAAAGAGAGATTGTAAAGATATCAAACGCCTCAGCGTGATATCTTTAATGTAAGTTAAGCCATAAATATTATTGTTTAAGTTACTGTAATGTTGAACACTGAAAGAATAGATTAGGATATCTATTCTATTACAATAACACTAAAATTTTAAAATAAAATAAAAAAAATTGTTTTATAAAAATATCTTTTATTATAATAGAAATTTTATTAATAACAATTACATCGATAAAATGATGAAAAATATCTTCTATTTATATTTTTCCTAAATACATTTATATTATATTATAACTATTTATTTCTTATATATTATTTTTTTAAAAGCTACACTAAAATCTTAATTATTAATAAATATTGAAACTATAACTATTTTTAGTAAAATACAATTGGCAATTTAAATTAAGTACTATTTAATTTGAATATGTGCCCATGTATTATTGATATATTAATCATTTATTATTTATATATTATTTACCTATTTCTATAAAAAAACATATTAAAACTAGGGATTTACATTGAGAATATTAATTTACTTGTTAAATATTAAAATAAATTAATAATTTATTTTGTTTTAAACTTTAATTATTAATAAATAAATTATGTCTCATTTTCTTTTTCTGAATATAATTTGTGTAACTTAAACAATAATACTTGTGGCTTAAGTTAAATTAAAGATATCAAGTTGAGGTGTTTGATATCTTTACAATCTCTCTCTCTAAGTCGAGTTCCTGCGAGATTAATTTATAAAAAATACTTTCTCGAAGGAATTTCAATTACAAATGGTTGGTATCTGTGCTTGATTAAACTACCAACTTTATTCTTTCTAATTTCATGGAGGAGTCGCTCGACTTATGTTTTAATTTTTTAGAGTTATTTTCAAACTCTTGTATTAATTGTTTATCTGAAATCTGATCTTCAGAAGGTGAATTTATCAAATTCTTTCCACGATAACTTATAAAATGTTTCACCATTGACAGATTTCATCTTCTCAATTTTTCTCTGGAATTTTTCAATAAAAATCTGTGTTAGGGTGAATATTCCTCTTCCTACGGTTAGATCTATCGTTAAATTCATTTTCAAAATTATAGTTTTAACAATGAAACATGAAAAACTGGATGACATCTCATTGTCTTTGGAAGTTTCAATTTGAAAGAGAGAGAACTAATCTTTTCAATAATTTCAAAATGGGCCAAGCATTTGAGGTGCTAATTTCTTCTTTAAGTTAGTTCCAGGAGAATCTTTCAATAAACCATACCTTCTTTCCCACTTCGAATTCCGGGGTAATCATTCTTTCATATCGGCATATTTCTTATATGTTTCTTTAGTTTTTTTTTTTTTTAATTTTTCCTTTAATAATTTAAAGTTTTCATTCATATCAATATACTCTTGTTTAGCTCTACTAGGTCTATCATTAGCTGGAATTCTAAGCTGAACTTTGGATGAAAACCATAATTAGCAGAGAATGGGGATTGATTTATAGATTGTTGTAAAGTATTATTATATGCAAATTCAGCAAATGGGATAAGATCAACCCAGTTATTCTGTTTTTTATTTATAAAACAACGGAAATATTGTTCTAATATGCCGTTCACCCTCTCCGTTTGACCATCTGTCTGCGGATGGTTAGCAGTCAATAATGAATGATTGATATTAAGAAGGTCACAAAGTCTTGACCAAAAATCAGAAGTAAATTGCGAGCCTCTATCAGAGATAATGGAATCAGGAAGACCATGCAAACGGAAGACATTAGTAATAAAAGCATCAGCAGCAATCGAAGCAGTAGGAAGACAACGTAAAGGAATGGCGTGAGTAAATTTAGTAAATCTATCGACAACAACCATGAGAGTTGTCATATCTCTGGACTTCGGAAGATCAACAATAAAGTCGATAGAGATATCAGACCAAGGCCTACTATGAGTGTCCAGGGGGATAACAATCCGTAAGGCTTATGTCTGGGGACTTTGGATTTGCAACAATTCACGCAAGATTTGATAAAAGATTTAACGTCTGAATGAAATCTTGGCCACCAAAAGTTTCTGGAAATCAGTTCAGTGGTTTTCTTAATACCTGTAAAAATTTTAAAATTTAAAACAGATTATAAAATTTTTTACAATAAAACAAAAACACTAAATAAAATA
>MCFH01000149.1:0-23831 GCA_002104945.1 Piromyces finnis
CCCAGTCGTCATGATAAAAAGACTTGGAATAACATCTAAGATACTGTTCAATAAAAGAATTTGACCTCTCGACCTGTCCAACAGTTTCATGATGGTCAGTAGTAGCTATTCTGGATGAATATATAATAAATCCAAAAATTCGAGCCAAACATCACTTGTGAATTGTGAGCCTCTATCAGTATATAGGTCATAAGGGAGACCATGTAGACGATATACATTGTTTAAAAAGGCTTTAGCAGTTTGTGCTGCATTTGGAACTTGTTTAAACGGAACTAGGTGAATCATTTTGGAAAAGCGGTCAATCACTACCATAATAACGGTGTATCCTTTAGACTCAGGAAGGCCACAAAGAAAGTCAATTTCTATAGATTTCCATGGGCGTTCTGGAGTATCTAAGGGTTGCAATTTTCCATACTTACGATGTCTAGTTACTTTATTTCTTGCGCATGTTTCACAAGAATTAACAAATTTAGTGACATCATCTTTAATTTTAGGCCACCAAAAATTTCGAGTTATCAATTCTAAAGTTCTTTTTATACCAAGATGTCCAGCAGAGGGTTGTTCATGATATTTCATAAGAACATCTAAACGTAGTTTTTCAGGAATATAAACTAAGTTGTTATATAGAATAAGATTATTTTTTAATTCAAACTTGTTCATTTTCCTAAATGGTTTATAAGCCTTTTGGTCATTATATGGGCTGAAATATAACATAATATCCTTAGCGGTTTCATCGTCCTTTAAGTATTGAATAACTTGTTCCAAGAAGTTACTCATAATACCTATGAAACTTGGTATGAGTTTTACATTTTTTGAGTCTAAAATAAATTCTGGCTTTACTTCATAAGTCTTATCCATGTAATCAGGTCTGCGAGATAGACTATCAGGTTTACCATTCTTACGACCTTGTCTGTATATAAGTTCAAAATCGTATTCTTGAAAGAAAAGGTGCCAGCGATGTTGTCTTTGATTACCTACCTTTCCTCCAAGAGTATAAAGTAAGTTTCTATGATCAGTGTAAACTTTTATTTTGTACTTAGCACCAAGAAGAAGGTGCCTCCAAGTAGAGAAAGAATCCTTAATGGCTAATAATTCTTTATCTGTTATAGAATAGTTAACTTCAGAACTACTGAGACTTCTGGAATAGTAAGCAACAGGATGTAAACGATTTTCTGAATCATATTGAGATAGTATAGAACCAATAGCAACATTACTTGCATCACATTCTAAAATATATTGTTTTTGAGGATCAGGATGTGATAAAATAGGTGCGGAAGTTAAACGAGTTTTTAAAATGTTAAATGAGGATTCACATTCTGTAGACCACTTGAACTTTGCATTCTTTTTTGTTAAGTTGTGGAGGGGTTTAGCCAAGTCTGCAAAATTCATTACAAAGCGTCTATAATAGTTACAAAGACCTAAAAACCTTTGTACATCCTTAACTGTGGTAGGAGTAGGCCAATTTTTGATTGATTCTATCTTTTTTGGGTCGGTAGCAATTCCTGAACCTGAAATAACATACCCTAAGAATTCAACTTGTGGTTTGTCGAATTCACATTTAGGAAGCTTAGCGTATAGATTATTTTCTAATAGTTTTGAAAGAACTTCACGTACATGTTGGTGGTGTTCTTCTAAGGTTTTTGAAAATATAAGAATATCATCCAAATAGAGAATAACAGATTTTTCTAAGAAAGGTCTGAGAACAGAATTTATAAATGCCTGGAAAGTAGCAGGAGCATTACGTAAACCAAATGGCATCACTAAATATTCATAGTGACCAAATTTTGTGCGAAAAGCAGTTTTATATTCGTCACCATTTCTTATTCTAACTAAATTATAAGCAGAGCGTAAGTCGAGCTTGGTGAAATAATTTGCACCTTTGACACGTTCTATAATGTCGGTAATAAGCGGTATTGGGTAGGAATTACGTATCGTTACAGAATTGAGTTTTTTATAATCAATACAAACTCTAAGAGTACCATCTTTCTTTTTCTGGAACACCACTGGATATCCTGCGGGTGATTCGGATGGTCTAATAAAGCCTTTTTCTAAATTTTCCTTGATATACTCTTCTAAAACTTTTGATTCTTCTTCTGATAAAGGATAGATGGGACCATAATGAAGAGTAGCATCTTTTTCTAGTACTATTTTGCAATCTGTAATTCTATGTGGCGGTAGTTTATCAGCTTCTTGTTTGCTGAAAACTTTTGCCAAATCTCGATAGGGTTCTGGAATATCCTCAATAGTATGTTCTTCTAAATTGCTTACTTCTTCTGGTTTTTCGGACAAAAAAGTATGAATTAAATAATTATAATTATATCCATCATAATTATTTTTATTTAATATAACTTTTTTAGAAAATTTGGAACGTTTAGCTTTGAATTTGTGGAATCGACCATTTTTCTTCTTCTTAAAGGTTTTGGATCTGAAATAAAAATTATGAATTTTATTTTTTAAATTATAAAAAGTAGCGGAATATTTTTTATCATTATTTGCACCTGTAGAAGTGGTAGGTGTAGTATTCTTATCATTTCTATTATAAGAAATGAATTTTTCTAAATTTAAAAACTTAGTAGCATGCTTCATATTGAATTTCTTTTTGTTAAAATCATATTTTAAATTTGAATATAAATATTTTTTATTATAATTATAATGAATTTCATATTTGGACATGAATATATTTCCAAATAATAAATCTGTCGGAATATAATCCGCAAGTAAAAATTTTTCTTTGAAATTGATGAAATGAAATTTATTGTTGATAAATAGTTTTAACTGGAAGTTTAGGTTGATATATTCATCAAGTTCAATTGAAGTACCACTGATACCTTGTACAGTGATAACATTATTCATTTTGTGAGAATGTAATTGTAATGTACGTAATAGTTTGTACGACATAAAATTACAATAAGATCCACTATCTAATAGTGATGTACATATAGTTTTATTATGTATTTTATTTGTACCTCCATTATTGGATAATATATATGTATTAAAAGTAAAGAATGTTGAAGGTAACGTATTATCTTTATTGATAGTGGGAAAAGTATAGTTTAATATTTTTATATTCGAGTGGTGATGGGACTTCAATGGAAGTCCTTTATTTAGTTTTTTGAACTAATTTTTTGAGCCTTATAATTGTTGTTATAGTAATTATTATTATGTTTTTGGAAGTTATTGCTATTGTTATTGTTATTGTTATTGTTGTTGTATGGTCTGTGGTGGTTGAAATGTGAATTTCTTTTCTTGTTAGATTTGGAACTGGAAGACTGGGTAATCTTATTCTTTGTAGAAAGAGAACTTTCAATCAAAATACATCTAGTTATAATGGACTCCATAGTGGTTGGAAATACCTCCATCTTTTCAATTTCTTCCTGATATTTTGGATGTAACCCATTGTAAAAGATTAAAGATAATGCTTCTTCATTCCATTTAAATTGTTGTGAAAGAGAGCGGAATTCTTCGATATAATCATTTATTTTACCATATTGTTGTTTTAAACGAATTATTTTGATTTTAGCTATCTTGTAACTAGCAACATTGGAGAAAGCAATTCTTAATCCATCCAATAATTCTTGCATGGTAGCTGGATAAATATTATCCTTGTACTTGGCAAGATACCAATTTCTAGCAGCATCACGAAGACGGGATTGTACAAAATTAATTTTTGTTTCTTCTGGTAAAGATCGATTTGGTAGAGTTTTAAAAGTATCTTCACATAATTGACAAAATAGATCGGTCTCACTAGTCTTACCGGAAAACATACCTGGATCTGGGACTTGAGTAATTGGAGTAGCAAAACGACCTCTCATGATAACATCATGATCTAAGTCAAATCTTGTTGAAGTAGATTCATCATCTCTAAAGGCAGTAGGTCTTGGAGTAGCTATCCTATCATAGTTGGTATGTAACAATGGATGTTCATCTTCATTCTGAGTAACTTGACTATTATTCATACTGGTTAATACTCCCATGATTTCATTTAAACGATTGTTCACATCATTGGAAAAATTTTGAAAATCTTCACGGAAAACCAAATTTTCATTGATACCCTCAATGATATATTTGGCAGTCTGAGTAGCATCCTCTCTAAGTTGGTTTACCTCGTCTGGGAAGTTAGGAACTGGAGTGAACATTCTAAAGTAGCCACTAAACAGCGGGTAAAGATTATTGTTAAGTTTTTGGATTTGGTTATGCGGCCAGGTCAGAATGTTATCAATTATATAGTAGATATGTTTTTTAAGAAATTAAATTTAAATATAAAATAACCCTTTAAACTTCCAAATGAGAAATTAATATTTATTCTTTAGAATAACTTTTTTTATAAAATTTTATTTATTTATTAATAATAATATAAATGATAATATATTTAATAACTATATAATTAAGATTATAACTATAATCTTTACAAAGAATTAAAATCGAATTCAATTCATTCTATTTTATATTCTTTTTTCAGATTATTAAATTGATGAAAATAAAGTATTACATGTAATATGTTAATAATATAATAAGATTGTTTGTTTGTCTGTTTGTTTTGTCATGACATAAAATAAAATAAACATATGATTAATCATTTAAACACTTGATCCATTAACCTATTTTATAATAATTAAAATTATTTAATTTATAAATGTTAACTGTTACACCTAAATGGTTTAGTTCTATTTTTAGTAACAGTCACTATCATTAATTAAATTAATATAATTAGAATTTCTATTGATATCTTTTTAATTTTCGTCAAGTCATAAGAAATGTCTATGATCCATACTTGATATCATATTAATTTTAATTTACTTATTAAAATCTTCAAATGATCATATCTTCCTTAAATGACCAGTTAGAAGGACCGCGATTGTACCAAAATGTAGCTTTTTCCTTAAGCTTTCTAATAAACCTGGTTTCATAGCCGTAGCACTTACAGCCGTAGCGATCGTTTTTGGCGAGTTACACCTTGTTTCGTGTTTGTTTATTTTTGGTTAAGGGTTATAGTGTATTGATATTAAATTTTTTGAAATCATAACCCTTTCACTGAATCAAAATTTAAAAGGTGACTTTTAAAGGTGTTTTAAAATAATTATTGGGATTATTTAATTCTAATTATTATGTTTAATTAATTATAGATATTATCTGAATTTGTTTTAAATCCAGTTAATATCTTCACAATATTATTATTATTATTATTATTATTATTATTATTATTATAAATTCATAATTTATAAAATTTGTAAAAGGTTTATTATAATATTAGTTAATAGGTTATTAAATTAGTTAATTAAGTTAGTTATTACCTCTCTATACGAGTTAATAACTAAATAAAGTTTTATAAAAAATAATAAAAGAAGGAAAATAAATATTATAACACTAAAATAAATATAAACACTTATATAAATATTTTATGAAATAACTTTTACTTAAATAATTATATTTTAATTATATCTTTTATTTATTAATTATAATTATCTACATTAATTATTATTATAGTTATTAATTTACTTTAATACTAACGCTAAAGTATTTAACGTTAGTTTTGACTATACTATTTAACTATATGAGTTTATTTTCTTTACCACTTGATTGGGTAAAGCAAATAAACTTCCTATTTAATTAATAACCATTAATATATGGTTATGCATATATTTGGCCAATAAATGGTGACCAGAATATATGGTTTCAATTGAAATATTTGTGGGCAAACTTATGGCCACAAATATTTCTTACAAAATTCAACAAAGGAGGGTTGGCGCAACGGTAGCGCGTCCGCCTCCAGAGCGGAAGGTTGGGTGTTCGAATCACTCACTCTCCATTTTTATATATTTTTCGTTTAATCTTTTTGAGTATTTGTAATGACTTGATTTATACAATTGTATTCAATAGCAAAAAATAACAATAAAAAATAGAAATAAAAATAATAATAATAATAATACTAATAATAATAATGCATTTATGTAAACATAAATTTTATTAGTAATAATCGAATTTCTTAAAATTACATGTATCCATCTTAAATAAAAATAAAAGTAGGATGTAAAATTTTTATGACACAAGTTTAAATAGATCGAAAAAAGTAGAATTTGAATGATATGTTTTTATTTACTCATTCTATAAGTTTTATATTGTTAAATTTAAAAATTTAAAAACATTTCATTTTATAGCATTAATTATTAGTTTTAATTAATATAATGCGTCTTGCTATATATTAAAAAATATATTAATTTATTACTTTCATATAATTTTCGTGAGTTTTTAAAATAATATTTTCTATTTATACATTTATTTATAGGCAAAAGTTGTTTATATTCTACATTTTTAAAATTTAATTAAATATTTATTTACTATTTTAATTTTATATTAGATTCATTAAAAAATTTTCATAATATTTTATTATGATTATTATTTTTGTTGTCAGTAATGATTATTTATATCATTGAGTATAAATCAATCTTTTAATCGTGACATTTTATTAATAAATACCCAAAATTTTTAGTATTTTTATAATAATAGTTATAATATTATATATAACACATATAAATAATATTTGTATAATAAGTTTATTTATTATTTTATATTTATTATTATTATTTATTTATTAATATTAATAATTATTGATATTTATTATTCACATAATACAAGTATATAATAATATCTTTTCTTATCCATTGAATAGAGTTACATTTTAATTATTGTAAAATTATATTTTTCATATAATTAATTTAATTAATAAATAAAGATTAAATAATGAATATTTTTATAATTAATTAATAGTAAACAAAAAATAAATTATTAACACAAAACAAAAATGGAGAGTGAGTGATTCGAACACCCAACCTTCCGCTCTGGAGGCGGACGCGCTACCGTTGCGCCAACCCTCCTTTCTTGAAATTTGTCAAAAAGCGATTTTTTATTAAAGAAAAGTGTGGTAAGCACACTAGTTATATTAATTAATAAATATAATACGCTTTCCTATTGAAGGCGTAAAGCTAATAATATTTATATAAAGAAATTTAAATAATATTTTTATTTTAGCAATAACTTAATATCAGCATATATTAAGTTATTAAAAATATTAAAATTTTTAAAGTTTTAGGTTTTATAGGAGTTTATAAATTTTATTAACTTTAGGTTAAAAAATTACTAACGCTAAAGCTTCGTAATTTTTGTCAATTTTTGTTCTTTTTATACATGAACAATTTTAATTATTACATTTTTTAATTTTAATTAATTATTGTCTAATTATAAAATATTTAATTTTTATAAATTAATAATTAATATAATTATTGTAAATAGTTAATAAATTTAAAATAAAATTTTTAATAATAAAATTTTAATAATTTTAAAAATTTAATAATTTCAAATATTAGAAATTTTATACTTTGAAATTTTTTAATAAAAATTTAAAAAATAAATTTTTTCAAATTTTCAAATTTTCAAATTTTAAAAAAATTTTTAATTTTTTCCATGTGTCCAAATTTTTTAAATTTTTATATATGTTATTGTGACAAAATTTTTGATAAAGAATGAAATTTATAAATAGTGAATTAATAGAATAGCTGATTTTAATGTCACGAATACTAGTGAAATTACAATTTCAAGATCACTTGGAATTGTGAAATCACTTATGAAAATTCAAAATCAACAAATATTTTATTTTCAAATAAATTATAAAATTTTATTAAGAAATATTTAAAAATTTAGAAAAGGTTAAAATATGACCTTAACCCTTAATAATTTTTATAATAAATAACTTTAACCCTTATCGTTAAAATGGAATAAGAAAAAACACGCGTATCTCCTCAACGAATGACGATTTTTGAATAATAATATTTTGGTTATAATTACGTTCGTTAGAAAGCCACGCTCGAGACAAACAACATATCTTAAAATCAGGTCAATATCTCTGCTGGTTCACGAGATATTCCAATTTAAAGATATTTTGTTAGCAATGATTAATTGTTTATTCAGAGAATGATCACCCCTGATATATCAAACATAAATCATTCACTCAAAGTATAAAAAATTATTGTTTAATTAAATTAAAATTATTTTCCGGAACTAATTAACTTTATTTTATAATAATTATTTCAATAACATAATTTATAATCTTTGAACTAGAGGATTATAATTATTAATATTATATTCAATGAATTATATTATAATTAAGAAATAATTAATATTATAAATATATAAACAATAGTTATTTTTAATAATTAGTAGTAAGTCTTAAGTTTAGCCTTAGTATTATAAAATATATTATGAATATAATCATGTACTAAAAAGTTATTTTAGTATTAAATGTAAAATTACAAATAGTATAAATAGTTTAGAATAGTTTTATGAATTAAATCTTTGTAAAGATTATTATCTTATTAATACTTAATAAGTATTACTATTAAATAATCTTATTATTATATATATTCTTTAAATAAAATAAAAAGGAATTATTTTAACTATAATACATAATATAATTATTCATTTATAAATCAATTAAGATTATTTTAATAAAACATTTTTTTTTCTAACCTAGTTATCTTTTAACCTTTTATTTAATTTGATATTTTAATATTAAATTATAAGTTTAGTAAAACTTTTACATTTAAAATTATATAAATTAAAATAATAGTAAATAATCAAAATAATATAAAATATAAATGTTTAATTAAATTTTAAAAATGTAAAATAGAAACAACTTTTGTTTATAAACAAACTTAAATGTAATTATTTATTATAATTAGAAATAGAAAATATTATTTTTAAAGATTGTTACTAATTAGCCAGGAAAATTAGAATATTTTAAAATTATAATAAATTAATATATATTTTTTTTTATATAATACATAGCGAGATGTATTATATATTTATTTTAAATAAATAAACTAATATTATAAAACAAGATGTGTTTTTAAAACTTTAAATTTTATTTATAAATTATATAAAACTTGTAGAATGAGCAAGTAAAAATAAATCATTCAAATACACACCAAATATACCACTTTCTAAGCTTATTTAGAATTAAGGTATATTTGAACGTGTGTCATTTTTGTGTAAGAAATAATAATTATTTGATACATAATTAATATTTCTTAGTTAAAATCATTAATTATTAATCATTAATTAATGTTATTAATATTAGTTTATTTAAATAATTATTCTTATTTAAATTTATTTTAATTATTTATTTTCACTTAATTTTAATATCTTAAATTACATTTAGCCATTTAATTATATTATTCATTAATATTTTATTTAATATTTTTATTAATTATATTTATGCATTTAATTAATTAATTAATTACTTTTATTTAACTTTATATTTTTATCAAATATATTTTATTTATTTAATTAATTACTTTAAAATAATTA
Organism: Piromyces finnis; assembly: GCA_002104945.1. Lineage (NCBI taxonomy): Eukaryota > Fungi > Neocallimastigomycota > Neocallimastigomycetes > Neocallimastigales > Neocallimastigaceae > Piromyces > Piromyces finnis. The sequence goes on from MCFH01000149.1 coordinate 9,361, forward strand.
TTCATTGTTTAGGAATCGATATTTTAAGGTTTTTTCCAATTTCTAAAATAATTGGTTTTACTTAAAATATACGATGATCAATATGTATAGAATGTTGATCGAACTTTGTTTAGGTTTTTCTTCTAATCTTTTCCTAAACAAAAAATTATTTTGTTAAGATTAGATAAAATTTTAATTTAAACTTTAAATTTATTAAATAATATAAATAAGATTCTTGATTCTCTTCTAAGGAATCAAGAGTTATTATTATAAGAAACAAATTATAATAATAAAAGTGTTTTTAATTTTATTTTACTTAACTTAGTTATAATAAAACATATTAACTTATTAAAGTGTAAAATTATTTCTACTCTTATAATAAACTCGAACTTAAAGATAAGTATTAATATTTATTTTTTTTTATTCTCAATTTATCAATAAATTGTAGTTAATAATTCTATTATATAATAATTTATAATGGAATTATTACATTTTGATACAGTAGAAAATATTATCTTAATTCTATAAATGAATATAGAAAGTGATAATATTGTATCTAAAATTTAATAAATAAAAATAAATAAGAAAATAAAAATAGAATAAATGATTTTTATACTTGTTCATTTGCAAGTGTTAGTTAGTTTTTAATATAAAATGTTATTTTATTTAATTATAAAATTATTATATTATCATATTATTTAATAACTCTAGTATTATTAAATAATTAAAATTTAATACATCTAGTATGTATTATAAATGTTGTAAAATAAATATTGTTTTATTAAGTATAAATATCTAATTTTTCTCTCTTGGATAATTAGTAACCATAATATATAAATTTAATATAACTATATCTAATTTTTATGGATTATTAGGAACATCTTTTAAAATAAAATAATTCTATTACTATTTATATAAAATTATTATTTTAAAGTATAAATATAAACAAATATAAACTATTTAATTTAAAAATAAATAAACAATTAAATAAACAAAAAGTTTACATTTATAATTTTTAATTTAATAATTTTATACAAGTTAATTATTTTAATTTTTAACTATCTGTGTTTTAATATTATTATTATTATTATTATTATTATAAATTCATAATTTATAAATTTAATTATTTATCATGATATAAAAATAATATGTGACTTGAGCATATTATTATATTAGTAATTTTTCCTAATATTAAATTTATATAGATTTATTATAATATTAATTATTTCTACAATGTATAAGAATATAATGTAAATGTACGACAAATGTAATATCATGTAATGTAAAAGAGCATTGTAAATGAATGATCCATATAGTTCCAGCCTTATAATTGGTCAATTAATTATTAAGTAAGCCTCATTAGTATAAATAGACTAGAATAAATATTATTAAAAAGGGCTTCTTGTTTTAGTTAGAATTTTAATATTTGACAACGACAGAACGTTTTAGTATTTAGACAGAATAGAAATATTGGAACGTTATAAATAAATTATTAATAAAATATATATTAATTAAAGTTTAATTCTTTCTACATAAAATTAACCCGTATCAATCAATTTGTCACAATAACATATATAAAAATTTAAAAAATTTGGACACATGGAAAAAATTTATTTTTTAAATTTTTATTAAAAAAATTCAAAGTATAAAATTTCTAATATTTGAAATTATTAAAATTTTTTTAAAATTATTAAAATTTTATTATTAAAAATTTTATTTTAAATTTATTAACTATTTACAATAATTATATTACTTATTAATTTATAAAAATTAAGTATTTTATAATTGAACAATAATTAATTAAAATTAAAAAATGTAACAATTAAAATTGTTCATGTATAAAAAGAACAAAAATTGACAAAAATTACGAAGCTTTAGCGTTAGTAATTTTTAACTTAAATTTAATAAAATTTATAAACTCCAATAAAACCTAAAACTTTAAAAATTTTAATATTTTTAATAACTTAATATATGCTGATATTAAGTTATTGCTAAAATAAAAATATTATTTAATTTTCTTTATATAAATATTATAAGCTTAACGCCTTCAATAGGAAAGCGTATTATATTTGTTAATTAATATATGTAAAGTGGGCTAGGATTGGTATGTAACTTGGTCAGAATGTTTCATATAATATAACTTAATTTACCAATAAAATATTAAACTTATTTATTATTAAACCTTTTCTTCAGAACTTATTAAAGAATTTAAATAATACTAATTTAAAATTAAATAGGTTTTTATATTTAAAATAAAAATTTTAATATAATTTAATTACGAAATTTGTTTATTAATTATTTGTTTATGAAGATAATATTTATTAAGTTATATTATAGTTAACAATTAATAATTAATAATCTTACAAAGAATTTCAAAATTGATTTCAATTCTTTGTTTAAATACTTTTTCTTACATATAATAAAATTACATTGATATTAATATTGATATTAATAATAAAGATAAAAATAAAATAATTTTAAATTAAAATATTAATAATTGATATTGATATTAATAATATGAATTCATATGATAGATCTTAAGATTAATCTTTTAAATTGCTTTTAAAATAAAAGTATTGTTTTAACCATTTTAAATTGTAAATATTTAATATTATAAATTGAGAATAACAATTACTGATACTAATTATATATTCTCATGATTAATTAATTAATATTATAACTAATGATTTTTGATCCAAAGGCTTTTTGGCTTGATTATGATTAAGGTTATTAATCAAAATTATTTGAAAAATTATTAATTGATTTTTATAATTGATTAGGTTTGTAATCAAGAATATTTATTATCTAACCTTATTTAATTTTTTTTTTTTTTTTTTTTTTTTTTTTTTAGACTAGGAAGAGAATACACATCTTTTATTTATTTACTTATTTAATTAGTGATATTACATAATATTAGGTGATAATACATATTGATATAATAAATAATAAATAAAAATAATAAAATATATATAAATAAAAATATAAATATAAAAAATATAAAATAATTATTAAGTTGCATAAAAGTTCAATGAACTCTGCAATTTGTACTGTGTGGGATTGGTCCCTACCTAATAAATTAAATGAAATAAAAAAAAGAAGTAACATCAGGTATGATAGTGTGGTGTCCACTAAACTCTCCCATGAGTTCATAATGTTTTCATTCGAATTTGAGGAAATACTAACATTGAACCCTATGTACGGAACATTGGAAATGTTCCTTTGCCATATCGGTACGACGTCGGCGCTCTTGATTACGTTAGGTATCTTACTAAACCTATCAAAAAGTAGCTTCATAGAGCTACTAATGATAGGGATTGTTTTAGTAAGAAAAGCCGCGAGACCCTCTACATATGGAACATGAGACCCCGATGAACTGTAAAGCTGTTCATTCAAATGTCTTTGTTCCGCCTTATCGATTTGTAGCTCATCATAAGCTAAAGTTCCACCAAGAAGGAACGTAAAAATATAGTTATAAATTGTTTTTCTTACTTCCGTTTCGGGGAGTAAGTATGTGATGAATTGATTCTTATATTTATTGTAAAAAGGGTAAAAAGATCGTCAAGAAAGCTAAGTGAAGAAGCTCTGTATTCAGAGAATGCAGAACATTCTAATATCCAATGGTAAAAAGATTGTTCGTCATATCCGCAACATGGACAGACACGAGGGCAGTCAGGAGTAACTCTATTACTGGCAATAGCAATTCGGGTAGTATTTTCATAACCGCATCGAATACGAATAATCCAGGTAATTCCTAAATTTAAGTGAGGTTTGTTGAGACCGATATGCATTAGGCGATTTGAATTAAGGAATTTGTTGTTAGTATATCTGAGGGCTTTACTTCCATTATTTAGGCTACTATTATTCCAATAATATTCTCTAATATCTTTAGTACTTTTAATATTTATTTTCATAAGTTCTTATGTAGTGAACAAGATTCTTTGGCCCAAGAGTAATGAGACATGGGAGGAATAGATCGGACGAGATCTTTAATTATACAATTTGATTTTCTCCATTTAACAAAGCATTTCACTTGTTGGCAGCACAAATACCTGAAAGGGTAGGAAACTTCATATCTCTTGTAAAAGCATACAGACTAATAAATGAATTTCGTTCAAAAACAAAATCTTTGTTATTAAAACTTTTATTGTGAAAGCTATTGACACTCCATAAAACAGCAGTATTGATAAGAGATTGGACTCTTCTAGTTCTATTTTTGTTGGAACCAAGCAAAGGAGCATAATAAGAGACTTTGCTTAAAATATAGGAATGAATTACTATGTTTTTAAGCCAATAGGAACACAATTGTTGGTGAGGAAGTTCTTAAAAGAGAATAAAGATTTCTGAACTTTTTTGTACATATTAGACAGAATAGGAGTCAAAGAAAGATCTTCGTCGAATGGGATCCAAGATAAGTATAGCAAGAAACCTTTGGAATCGAGTACATACCGATGTAAAATGTTGGGTCGACATAACTAGGGGATCTATTAAAGTTGATAGGTTTAACAACAATAGTTGCACATTTATTTATTCCAAAAGACATTTCATTTAAATTAGCCCAATCAAGGACCAGATGATCATCTTTTGAAGGTTCTTCTTACTAGGAACAATCAAACAATGTCATCTGCGAAAAGGCCACCACAACAACGTTTATTACCTAAGCTAACTCCAAGCCTTTCACATTTATTTAAAATATCATTGATAAAGAGGTTAAACAGTATAGGAGAAAGAGGACATCCTTGTCTTACACCACGGTTTATAGGGAATTCATTGAAAGCATATCCAAGAAACGTGCACGAGCTTAGAGGTAAAGTAGAGATTATTGAGAAAATCAAAACATTTACCACGTATACCTAATTATATAACTTTGTAAGGATATTAAAAAATAGGAACTGAGTCGTATGCTTTTTTAAGGTCTAGAAAGGCGACATAAGTGGCTTTTCCTTTAAATTTTCTTCTTTGACAGATTTCTCTAATGGAAAATAAATAAGCTAATACATTCTTCTTTATTGCGAAAACCAAATTGCTCAGGTCTTATAAATTATGAGAAAGAGCATACTTTGAAATTCTATTAGTTACAATTTTGAAATGATTTTAAGACCTACATTGATGAGAGAAATACCACGATAATTATTACAGTCTGAAAGATCGCCTTTCTTTGGAATAGAAACAATGGAAGCAGAGTTCCATTTCAAAGGAAAGGAACATTCCAGATTTTATTAAAAATAATTTAAGACAATTTCCAGCAGCCTTATGTTCTTTCTCCAGTTCTTAGTTACAAAAGAAAGCTTTGAAAAAATTCAATTGGGATACCATCGGGACCTGGAGCCTTGTTATTCTTCATTGACAGAACAACATTTCTAATTTCCTCAATAGAAATGGGACCATTTATATTCATGCTATTGATTGATATGGTTGAATTGGAAGGCTCTTTCCCAGTAACCACGATTAAGCTGTGATTTGTAAATCAGATGCAAGATTTTCATAATGTTCAGCCCACGTTTTAATTGTTCTTGAGGAGTAAATAAATCCTTGCCATTCTTGTCCTTAATAGTTGAAACATGGGAGGACGAATAACTTGGTTTGGCAAGTTTTTTAAGGCTTTCCAACCTTGTCTAAAGCTTTTATCAATAAAATGTTTACCAATAGAAACAATATTAGCTTTATAGAGATTGGATCTGAATTTACTCTTAACCTTTTTGATGGTATTACATAGATTTTGGTATATGGAGAACTGGTTAAGATAATTTTCCATGTCAGTGCAATCTGAAAGGGGCTTAATATTTTTGTAGCCAGGTGTTTTTTCATGTGATAAGTTTTTGATGTATTGAGGGCAATGGAATGCTGGACCTTTTAAATCTGCAGGCACAATGGCTTTTATTTCTTTACCTATAGTTTTGGAAGTATCTAAAAATCTTGAAACCATATCGTCAGCCGAAAGGCTATCGCAATTAGCTTCAAGCTCGGAAGCTAGAACAGCAAAGTAATTACTAGTAAGAATGTCAGAACACTTTGTGTTACAGATATGACTTGACCACTTAAAGGTCTTCTTAGGCTTTTTGAAACCATCCGAAGAGTCTTTTTTACAAGACCAAGGATCGGTTTGTGATCAGAAACATCGTGGAAAACTTCGGCAAACTGAAGATTTGTTTATGTGTTCTGTCATAGCTTGTTGTATATAATATGATCAATGCATGAAAATTTAGATCCTTTTTCCCAGGTAAAATTATACCAGTTAACTCAGCCATAGTCCAATCCGGGAAGTGTTGTGATATATAAGATTTGATTTTTATAGCTGACATATTAAAGTCTCCTACAAGGATAGCTGGGTGGTTGAATTTTTTATGCGTTGTTAACCACTTATCAAGTTCATCAAAGGCAATTAATCTAGCATCCGGCCATCTAGTTTACGGAAGTAAATATTACGATGGTACATCTCTGGTTCCAAAATGACAATATTGTAACTGAAATGATGTAGTTATATAGAAGAGGTTCAGGAGTAAAGGAACAAGAGTTATGAACACCAATGTAAAGTCCTCTCATACCTGGAACTTAGGATTAGCACGTCTGTGTACTGGTTTATAGTTCGGTAGGCATGGGGAGGAAATTGCATTACCACAGAGGAATTGACTGTTACCTACTTCTTGAAGACAGACACATACAGGTTTGAAAACAGAGATGAAGTATAAAAACCGTCCTTTTTCTCCGGGTTCCAAACATTGATGTTCCAACAAGTACATAAGTTGAAAAAGGAAGCATTAGAGCTTAGATGACTAAAATAGAAATCGTCAGAGAGTGGACCAGTAGTAGATTTGATAGATCGTTTGTTATTGTATGATCTATTGTTTTGAGCTTATCAATGAATTTCCAAGATATTTTACTAGAGATAGGGAGTTTTTCAGAAAGTGAGTGTATAAGTAACATGGCTTAAGCGGGCATTTTCCATTGACTTTTAGAATGAAATAGGTACGAGTGATTGTGAATATTTTTGGTGAGGGATTGAAGAATATCATTGAAAGGTTGAATGTCCTTTAAAAGAAATTCCATTAGTCGTTGTTTTGACCATGAACTAAGATCATGGATAAAAATTAGATATGATTTATTGGAGTTAGATCCGAAGAAACGAAGACCACGTCGTAAGGTAGGTACAGTACAATTGGTATTGTTCATTTTGAAAGAACTTATTATGACAATAGATATTAATAATTTGAAGTATTGATATAATGATATAAATAAGATAATGAAATAAAATATATAGTAAAATAAAAATAATAATAGTAAAGACGGATATATTATATAGCTAGTGGATTATTTGTCAAACAATATTTTAAATTTATAACTGGAAAAGTGGCTAAGTTGTTGACAAACTTAGTTCTAACTCTACTGAAGACTTTAAACGGGAAGATAAATTTTGAATATCTATCACTTTGGATTTCTGTATTATAACTGTATTTTGAAAGCTCTTTATATTTATAAGAATTGTATAATTTATTGGATGATTATTGTATTGTGTTGATTCTGATTGTTGAATTGAAATTCATTTAGGTTGTTTATGTTGTAAGGTAGAGAGATAATAAGAGTGAAAAGTTGTTATATCAAAAATAATGGAAAAAAAGTTGAAGAATTTTGGGTAAACATAATAAAATTTTTTTTTTTTAAAAGATAAAATTGAAACAAGAGTAGTATTTACAATATAAAAATAGAATACTCGATTTTCCAGGATAGAAGCTTTGATAATAAAAATGTTAAAGAAAAAAAGGTGTTAATACTTACCATAATAGTCCATAATAAACCTAATTAAGTTATACAGATATATAAATATACATATAATATAAAGTATAAGAAATATATATATATATAGAAAAGAGATAGAAAAAGTATACAAAAGAATGTTAGTAGAAAAGAGATTCCTTGGAAAATCTAGAGTTACAAAAAAAAATAAGAAATAAAAAAGATATTACTAGAATCATATAAAATCATAAAGGAAAAATAAAAAAGCCGCGCCCCTCGAAAATAATAAAAATAGAAAAAAAAATAAAAGATTAATATGATTATAGTAATGAAAGCCGCACCCCACACGAAACTCAAGAATAAATGAAAGGAATAACAAACTAACTGAAAAAACAAAATATCTGACATCTGACTAATCAACATATAAAGAATAAAAAAGGAATAAAAGAACAAAGAGAATAAGTAGTAAACTGGGATAACAAATTATCGATGAAAGCTAAAATAAAAATGAAATCAAGAAATATTCAAAATCAGTATTTAATACTACTGAATCAAACAATTTTAAGTTTAAAATAATATGTTATAAAGGTTGTTAAAGCAACTACTATCTAAAAAAAAGTTGAAGGTGTAAGGGATATATGATATAACAACTAACACTCAAATTATCGACTCTGTTCGCTCAGTACCATGAGCTTAGTCCTAATAATATTTCCAAATAAAGACTTACCAAGCATCCATTGCGCAATACTTGGATTTAATTCTTTCTACTCTCTCAGTACCATGAGCATGAGTAGACCCCCTTGAGAAACTCCATTTATTAAATAAATGAAGGCACGTTCCTAAGAGGGCACCAAGCATCCATTGCGCAATACTTGGATTTAATTCTTTCTACTCTCTCAGTACCATGAGCATGAGTAGACCCCCTTGAGAAACTACATTTATTAAATAAATGAAGGCACGTTCCCAAGAGGGAACCTTATTTAATAATAATGGAGAATTTTTAAATTAAATTATTTATAGAAAGTTGGATGACTTGAATAATGACTTTAATTATATAAATTAATATTAATCATTTTAATATATATTTATATATTTATTGGAACTAATTAATTCTTTAAATAGCTATATCTCAAGAACTAGTGGTCTAAATTAGCTGAAAATTTGTGAGAATATAGATCTCAACCAGTAACCAGTACTTTCTAATAAAATTAATTTGAATTCTCTAGAAAAGGAAAATAGGACACGAGATTCAGAAGTTATCATTAGTTTCGTATAGCACATTTTCTTCTCAAGGGTTAATTTATTGAAAATTAAATTTTTGTGATCCTTAACCCTTTTCAATATTAAATTTTTCCAAGTGATCTTTTTAATTATTTTTAAAAGTGTTTTATAATTTTTGAAATATAAATTTGATTTTTAAATTGTTTATTTGAATATTTAATTTATTTTTTAATCGTCTTCTATTCTTGACAATCACTTTCTATAGTAAAATATAGAATTAAGATAATATCCTCTTCGTATCAATATGATGCAATATATTTCAAAAACACCATAAATAAAATATAATTGTGAACGTTAGCAATAGGGAATGAGAGTTGAATAATATATTAGATAATATTGTATTTATTTCTATTTTATAATAATAAAAATAAATAATAAAAAAAATAATAAATAATAAAATAATAAATTTATAATAATATAATTAAATAGATTTTGGTTTAAAGTTTCTTTATTTAATTATTATTATTATTATGATTATAACATTAATAACATTCAATACTAGTAGAATCGAAAGTTATTGTTTAATGAATATAAATACTTAAATATAAAATGTAAATATAAAAATATGTTGATAAAATTCTTATTAATAATAAAATATAACTTTTTGAAATAATAAAAATAAACAATAATTATTCTTTTCTTTTATAATTAATATTTTAAACTGAATTAAATATAATAAATACTAAATACGTAATTAGTGACCTAAAACTAAACTAAAAAAACTGTAACTAAAATAAAATAAAATAGAACTTATACTTAAAACTAAAATATCAAATATTATTTATAAATGAAAAGTTCTCTCTTCTTTTTTATATCTTGTTCTTTATCACTATTTTTATATCTTTTCATTTCTTGTGTAATTAATTATTCTAATAATGTGTAACATTTGCGTCATAATAATTTATACTAATATAGTTTAATTATTATTAACACTAGTAATTGATATACAATTTATAAAAGGATTAGATATTATTCATGAAATATTTAAAATATTATATTTTTCTATGCATCTTGTATCAAATAATGATATAATTTGATAATAATCTTAATTTTGAATTTTACTTCAAAAAGTGATTATTATATTATATCTTTTGTTATAACTATATAAGTTATATTGATTAAGATTTAAAATCGTTTTTATAAAAATTAATAAAATTGTTTTGTTAAAACACTAAATTGTTTTATTAGAAACACTTGTTTTATAATATTTAAATATTTAAAATTTTATTTATTTAAGTATAAAAGTGATTATTAAAATTATAAAATATTAATCTAACTATATAATATTTCTTTATTAATAATAATAATAATGATTAAAATAAGAATATTTACATGTATTTATATTTTCTTTTAAATTTAAACTATTTACATTAAAACAATAAAATTAATAACTATTTACAATAAAAATAATAAAAGTAATTAGAAATAACAATAAAAGAAATAATTAAAAGTTAAAGAATATAAAAAGTTGTTTATTTTACAATTAATTAAAGTAATAATTATTTTTAATGTTTTAATAAAGGTGTTTAATTATATTATTTTATAACATGAATTATTATATTTGTTTACTTTTAAAGTGTAATTTACTAACGAAGTTATTAATTATTTAATTTAACAATTAATTTAACAAAAGTTATATATTTTGATCTCGATTAATTAAAGTTTATTATTTTCTTTCAATAATCAAAAATATGCAGTGTTTAGGATTAATTTTATTTAAGAATTTTGGTAAAGTACTTAATTAAACTATAACTTATTTTAAGTTACTTTTAGGGTTAACTTAAAAATCAGGTTTAATAATAATTTTATATTTATTAATTTCATTATTAATCAATATGATAACGGATTGGTAGTTATATTATAACTTTTTAACTACTTCTTCTGTTATCTTATATTGTTTTATCTCGACAGCTATTGTACGAGCTTTAACAATATCTACTAGTTTTATTAATTTATTTTAAGTTATTTTATAGTTTTAATAGTTTTATTATTTTAATAATATTTATATAGAATAATAACACCAGATTTATTCTAAAAAATATTATTTATTATTAACACAATAATTACAAATTAGACAAGTTTAATTTCGTTTTTATATTTTCTTTTATTTATTGTTCTTACGCTCTTTTTAACAATAATTTTTATATATAAAAACTTATTTTTGTCTTTTAAATATTATTATGTATTCACTAATTAATTATATTAACTATTATTAAAATTTAACTTATTATTAATAATCTAAGTCTTCTCATTTTCTACTAAAAATTATTATTATTCTTTATATTAAAAATTATTTTTATAATTTAACCCAATCAAATATATAAATTTATAAAATATTTGATTTTATGTAAATTATATTTTTATAATAAAGTATATAAAATTATTTAATAATTATTTTATAATAAAATTTTCTACTAATATCAAATGTATAATATATTTATAATTATTATTTATCAAGATTTCCTCCCCTAAGATACGACTTAGTGGTAGCTGATAAAAATATTCATAAATAATAATAAATATATAAGTTTTTGATATTTTTATACTAAATATTTAAAAATTTAATTTTTTTTTTCTATATATATATATATATATATATATATATGATAAAAATAATATAAAATAAGGTTTATAAAAAAAATGATGAAAAATTTGAAAATTTTTATTAATAAAATTTTTTTTCAAAGAGAAATAAAAAAAATGAAGTGAAATTTTGTTAAATGTCGTAGTGTAAATATTTTTGTGTTTTTATATATTTTTGTAATGTAATTGTCGTATTATTTGTATATAAATGTTTAATGTGGTTTTATCTTTCTTTAAACTTTGAAAATAGATGAAATTTTGATTTTAATATGTCGAAATAATGTCGTTTTAAAATTGAAGTTACTGATTTGATATAATCTTTTAGATTGAAAATAATTGAATTTGAAATACTTTCTTTTACACTTTTTATTATACTGAAATATATATTCTTAAACGAATTATTTGATGAATTTTTGATTATATCATTTTGTTTATTTCGCTTTTTTCTTGATTTTAATTTCCTGTTAATATTAATATTCAAGTGATTATATTTTAGAATTTTACTTTTATTTTTATATATCTTGATTTTGTGGCATTTTTCGTGAATAATTGGCGTTTTTTTGCTTCATCACGGCCGACAAGATTTGACTTATTAATTGAAAATTTAATAAGTGAATCGTTTTTAATTCTTTTTGGAAATTTGCTGAAATTTGAATGAAAAATGTGATATTTTGGATAAAAATATTTATTTTTAAATTTGAATAAATGTCGAAATTTAATTGAATATAAAAGTTTGTTTTTATTGTTAAAAGTCGAATTAAAATTTTGAATTTTGATATTATTATTAAATGAATTAAATTGAGATTCATTAATATTTGATGGATTGAAACAATGAATCATTGAAATATTTGAAAGATTATTTTTATTTTGTTTAAAATTTGAGGGACGAGCAACCATAATAGGAGATGAATTAGTTTTCATGTAGAGAGAGTCATCATCAGGATCAATGTATAATCGGTGATTCTTTTGAGATTGACGACCTAATATAATATCATAACATGAATCTTCATCTTCTAGAATCCAGAATAATGCATAGATTTTTAAATCACCAAATTTAAGAGTTAAATTAACAGCTTGATTTGTTGAAATAACTTGTTTGCTAGCTAATTTAAAGAAAGTTCTCTTAAAATGTGTAATATTATGATTTGCTGATATTAAATTAAAGAAGGATTTAGTAATAACATTAACATCAGAACCAGTATCTACTAAAACTCGGACAATGTTATTATCAATTGAGCCAATGACAGAAGCAATGTTGATTTTATTAATGACATTAATTTCGTTATCTGCTATATTGATAATATCATCATCATTGTCATTATCAGCATCATCATTGTTTTCATTATTTTTATTATTATAATTTTCATTAATGATATTAATAAATGAATTAATATCATCATCATTAAGATCCATATTTTGAATGGCGTTTATTTTCCGAACGTCATTTGGATCAAGCTTTAAACCTTTGGCACAAAGTCTTCTGATGATAGGACTGACTGCAAGCAATTGTGCAAAAGAGATACCAGCATTTGTATTATTAAGGGCATCAAAAATATTATATTCTTTATTTTTGCCCAACATGACAATAGAACGTAGGAAGTCATAATAGTTGCTTTTGGGAGACTTTTTGCTATCTATAACTTCTTCTAATTCGTCCTGTTTACTTGGTATATCTGGACCAATTCTTCTTTTATTTCTGGTTTCTTTATTTTTCATCTTAGCAGAGGAAATATTCTTGCCTGCAATTACCGAGGGGTCTAAGATGTCTAGGCGGGAAGTAGTGGTATGAAAATTTGAATTTTTCTCATTACGAATTTCTTGCTGTTCTTTCATCTGAGTGGCCTTTGTGTGTATTGGTAATGGATTTTCTCGAAGTTTCTTTTTCTTCGACTGAGTCACGTGATCCTCATCATCACTTTCATCACTTTCTTCAGAACTTTTTCTCTTGAATGCATAAATAAGGTTTTCGATGTCCTTATCATCGACTGTATTTGTCACGTGATCACGTGTAACGTAATCCTTATCATTTTCATTGATTGGATCATCCACCAAAGGGTTAGAGAATTTTTTTTAGAATTTGGAAATTTTTTTGTTTTATGGAATCACGTGTATTACAACATAGATTTGCTCATTAATGTTGTTGATGTTGTGGGTTTGGTTATTATCAATTTTGGAGTTAGAAGGGGAAGATTGAGAACTTCCCCATTTAATTTAAATGGTTTTGGGTTTTGAGGAGGGTAGCTATGATTTTGTTCACATCGTCATTTCGTTTGGGCAGAAGCGGGCATCATGTCCTTTCTGGTTACAACGGTGGCAGATATGAATTTTCATCTGGGCAAAGCTTTTGGTCAAAGCATCCAGATCTGATTCTTTAGCTTCTTCTTTAGTAGTCTTTTCATTATCAGTACTACTATTATTTTCGTTATTATTATAAGAGGTTTTATCTTCAACTTCTATTTTTCTCTTATAATAATTATTTTTGTTTTGAGTTCTTTTATTGGGTACATATTCATCATCACTTTCATAAGCAGATAGAAGCTCATCTGCTTTAATAGCAATGACCATAGCATCCTTTAAAGTTTTTGGTTGTTTGTTAATAAGAGAATTTAATATAGAAGTTCTCCTATTAAAAGCTTTTGTATAAAGAAAAACAAGTCTTTCTTCAGAAGGCTTGTCCCTTTCTTTAATTTCTTTCAAAAGGTCGTTAAAAGAACGGTTAAATTCTCTAACAGAGCTTTTGTTTACTTTTATTTTTTCTAACTTATTTAGGTTTCTATTAGAGGTTTTATCATCCTCAAATAAGTTAGATATTTTATTGATAAATTCATTATAAGATAGGGATCTATCTTCATAATAAATATCACTACAAAGATCCTTTGAGTTACCGGTAGTAGCAAGCA
>MCFH01000015.1:0-40000 GCA_002104945.1 Piromyces finnis
GGTGACAATCTTCCGACATTGACCATGCTCTTATCAATTCGAAGATGAAAGATCTTATTCACTCAGGATCATTTATAAATAATTTTTATCCTGTATCAGACCATAAGCCACTTCTTATTAATGGTAAAATTATTCCTATGGAAGATTTTTCTAATGACTTTAACGTTCCTAAGAAAATTCTGAAATGGAATAGATTAAAATGTATTGAGGAAAAGGAATCTATTCTCAGTCATAATAAATTCCAAATACTTTCAGCAAAATTCAACGATCCTAATGTTTCTACAGATGATCTTTCCAAAGAATTTACTTCAACTGCTTTTTCAATTGCAGACGAGCTCAGTATTACCTCAGCAAATAATGTTATAAAGTCTTCATTTCATATTTCACAACAAATTTTTAATCTCCAAAAAATCAAAATGAAGTTGTATAAGAGATTTAAAAAAGAAAGAATTTATGATATAGATGAATTTATTAAAGAATTAAAATCTACCGTAAGCTCATTGATTACATCCACAAAAGATGTAATGAATTTAGGAAACAAGAATATCTTCATTGGATTAAAACAGGATGTGAGTATATGAAGAGTCATAATCCTAAGAAGGCCTGGAAATGGATCAAGAAAACTGCAAAAATTGGAAAAGATTCTTTCTTTATTGCTCAACCAATTAAAAATAAAAATGGAGAGTTAGTTGTTGCTACGGAAGAACAACTAGATGTGTGGCATGATCATTTCGAAAATCTTGCATCAGATCCAAGTGGCGTAAGTCTTGATTTGGAGCATTGGTATGAAGAACCAACGAATAAACGTTTTTCACTCCCTATGCTTGATGAATGGGATATCAACCAAGATATTAGTATTGATGAAGTCAAGTCAGCTATCCTCTCTACTCCGAATTATAAAGCATCAGGTCCGGATGGTATTCCAATTGAATTTTACAAAGCATTAATTCCATCAAGTAATGATTCTAATAATGCTACAGATAATAATTCTTCCGGTAATACCACTTCAGATAATGATTCTTATGGTTTAAATTTTATTCTTAAATTATACAACCGTATTTGGGATGGAGACTTCCCCAACTCATGGAATGAATCCAGTATTGTTTCTATTCCTAAGAAGGGAGATTTGACAGATTGTGATAACTATCGAGGTATATCACTTATCAATAATGGTATTAAGTTGATTTCCAAAATTGTCACCACTAGAATCTCAGAATATGGTCTAAAGAATAATTTCATTAGACCTGAACAATTTGGTTTTCGAAAAAAGGAAGAAAGTATCAGTCTTTTCATTTCAATCCAAGAAATATGCCGTAGACGTCAATTAGATAATAAAGAGACATATTTGGCCTTTTTAGATCTCAGGAAAGCATACGATTCAGTCCCAATCGGTAATATTCTCCATAAATTAGATTGTTTAGGAATCCGAGGTAAGAGTTTACAATTCATCAAAAATTTATATTTAACATCTAAGGCTAATGTCAAATTAGATGGACAATTCTCGAAATCTTTTGATGTGAAGAAAGGAGTCCGTCAAGGATGCCCTCTTTCTCCTATTCTCTTTAATCTCTTTATTAATGATATATTTAAAGAGTGTGAAGATCTCGGAGTCAGTTTAGGTGACACTCGATGCTGTGGTGGACTTTTTGCAGATGATATAGTTATTTGTGCTCCAACAAGAGGATGCTTAAAAAAGATGCTTAGAAGAGTTAATGAATGGGCCTTGTATAATGAAATGGAATTTGGTATCCAGAAATGTTCAACGATGGTGATTCGTCCTGAATCAATAGAAAATCAGAACAAGAGAGATCCAACATTTTACTTAGCAGGACAACCCATTCCAACTACTGATTGTTATACTTATCTTGGTGTTCCATTTGATAAGAATCTGTCCCTTAAACCAGTTATTAAAGCTCTTAATAACAAGGTTTTGAAAGGACTTTTCTCAGTCAGTAAATTCTTAAGAAATCCTAATATTCCTATTCCCTTCAAAAAGCTAGTACTTAACTCACAAGTGATTAGCAGAGTTTCATACTTTGCACCATTACTTGGATCCAACAAAGCCAGGTCTAGGATTGCACAGAAGCATGTTAACAAAGGAATACGATGGGTTGCCGGAGTTCATAAAGCTGTATCGTTTATATCTTTATACTCTATCTCAAAAGATTTGAATATTCCTCCATTGTCAGCCAAATGTGCATTAGCTCAGGTTAGATGTTTTAACAAATGGAAAAACTCAAATTGTATTATCTCACACCTTGTCAATTACATTCCTAAATTTAGAAAATACACGTGGTGCAAATCAAGTAGGACACTTGATAAAAAACTAAAGAAACATGGAGATGTTAAAGCAGTTAAAAACTTTTATTGGAAAGATCTCAAAGGGAATTCAATCAAAGCGCAATATTATGATGATAATAAGTTTATTGATACTAAAGATTTTATTAAATTATGTTATGAGTACCCAGAGTTTGCCTATGGCTTCTACTGGCTATTGAAAGCAAGAAGCGGATACAAGTTGGATGCTAGAGTTGCCAAAGCTGCCAAATTTGTTGATCCAGTTTGTCCTAACTACTGTCCATGTTGCAAGTGTGGAGATCAAAGTATTAAACATTGGTTATTAGATTGTCCAACATTTAGAGATATCCGTATTAAACATTATGATTCCATAGTCCAGCTATTAAATTTTTTCAGTCAACGTAATTCCAATAGTCCTATCAATAATAATGAAATTGATAATATCAGTAGAGATAGTAATAATATTAATAGTAATAGTAACAATAGTAATAATAACAATAGTAATAGTAACAATAGTAATAATAACAATAGTAGTAATAGAAATAATAATATTAGTAATGATAGCAATAGTGAAGATAATAATTCTAATTTAGATAGTAATTTAGTTAATGATAGTAATAGTTCTAATAATCCGGTGAATATTAATGTGTATGATTATTCTAGTGTGTGCAGTAAAATATTTAAATTCCTTCTTGGGGGAAGAAGTTTTAACAATATTAATTACAATTCAAGGGAATGGAAAGAACTTTGTAAGCGTCAGATTCAATCTGGTACTAACGAAGGAACACCATTCTTGACGGTAACCGCGGAACTTCTAACCAAAATCATGCCTTTTGCTATTGGCCAGCAATGGTCAATGTTCAAAAGGTTTGAAGCAACATCCAAGAGCGTCAATGCTGAAGAAACAGTAAGACAGGCCAGGAGGGCCAGCGCAACCAATGGAGATCATAATTTTGTCCCATGATAAAATTTTGATCTTTGGCTCGGTGTCCCATTGGAAGTCAAATACAATTATTATACTTTAGTATGATAGTGGCTTTCTTACTTTAATTAAAATTACTAGAATACATTATACCCAATTTTTATTCATTTGTGTTTATTTAAACATATTTTTTTTTATTTTTATTTTATTTTAATTTTTATATTACATGTATTATAATTTTAATTAAATTAATAATAAAGTTTAAAATATTTGATGCCGTTAAAAAAAAAAAAAAAAAAAAAAAAAAAAAAAAAAAAAAAAAGCAATAGTGAAGATAATAATTCTAATTTAGATAGTAATTTAGATAATAATAGTAATAGTTCTAATAATCCGGTGAATATTAATGTGTATGATTATTCTAGTGTGTGCAGAAAAATATTTAAATTCCTTCTTGGGGGAAGAAGTTTTAACAATATGAATTACAATTCAAGGGAATGGAAAGAACTTTGCAAGCGTCAGATTCAATCTGGCTCTAACGAAGGAACATCATTCTTGACGGTAACCGCGGAACTTCTAACCAAAATCATGCCTTTTGCTATTGGCCAGCAATGGACAATGTTCAAAAGGTTTGAAGCAACATCCAAGAGCGTCAATGCTGAAGAAACAGTAAGACAGGCCAGGAGGGCCAGCGCAACCAAAGGAGATCATAATTTTGTTCCATGACAAAATTTTGATCTTTGGCTCGGTGTCCCATTGGAAGTCAAATACAATTATTATACTTTAGTATGATAGTGGCTTTCTTACTTTAATTAAAATTACTAGAATACATTATACCCAATTTTTATTCATTTGTATTTATTTAAACATATTTTTTTATTTTATTTTATTTTAATTTTTAATTTTTTTATTACATGTATTATAATTTTAATTAAATTAATAATAAAGTTTAAAATATTTGATGCCGTTAAAAAATTCAAAAAAAAAAAAACTCTATTTTACTGATTCAATAATTATAATTATAATTATAATTATAAATTAAAAAATACTTTTAAAATATATATATATTTAAATGGTATAAATAGTAATATAAAATTAGTTTTGATATTTAATTTATTATATAAAATAATAATACAAAGTAATATTATAGTAATAAAGAATATATATATATATTATTTAGGGTATTTAGGTTATTTTTTTTAATTAAAAAATAAAAATTATTTATTTTTATCTATTTATAATAGATATCCAAGAGTAATGCGTTATTTATTTTGTTTTTCTTTTTCTTTTCGTTTTTTCTGGTACCTTATTTTTTAATTTTTATCGATGTAATACGCTCTTTTTCTAAATAGCTTTTCATTTTAGAATTATTTAGATTGAATGCAAATCTCCATAATGTAAGTTCCTTATTGTTATCATTATATATCTTTGTTTCCATGTTTAGTTTATTGTCGATCAAAACATCTGTTATATCGTAGCGTTTTAAAATTATTAAGTACTTTAAAAGGTTATCGATAAAATTTTCTTCTTTATAACCTATAAAAAGTTTTAAACATGATAAATTGGAATTTTTAAATTGATTTTGAAAAGGGAATAATGAAGTTTATAAATATTTAATGCTGCTAAAAAAAAAATGAAGAAATATACATTTTTCTAAACTTTATTATTTAAAAAAAAAAAAGTTTTTAAAAGGTTTTATAATTTTAATCTTATTTTGTAAAATTTATAAAAACGAGAGAGAAAAAGTTATGCTAGTTTTTAAGAAAAAAAACTTTTCAAAAAAGGTAATTGTGGCTTGTATTGATGTAATGTATATAATGTATAATGTTGATGATAATTTATAATTTTTGAAATTTTTGATGGTATTGTAAATTTCTATTGAATATTTATATGAAAGGGTTGATAAAAATAAATACATATATATGTATGTATGTATGTATATATGTATAGGCAGCATCCCCTATCAATTTATTTTTCTTTTTAATATTTCAATGATTATTTTTATTTCTATTGAAATTTTAAAAAAAAATTATGATTTTTATTTCTTATACTTTTTTTAAGATTTTTTTCTTTGATTTTTTATTAAAGGATGAATAGGCTTTGGCAGTTTTTTTATTATAGAATGGGTGCTATAGAGAGATCATTTATACTTTTTTTTTTTTCTTCCTTTAGTCCTAGAGAGAATTTTTTGAAAATTGGCATTTTTGCTAGATAAAATTTATAGTTTTGTTATAAAAATTGTCAATTAAGTAATGCCTGTTTGGCTTAGTGGTAGAGCGTCGCTCTTGTAAAGCGAAGGTCGGTGGTTCAATTCCGTCAATAGGCATTTTTGTCTAATTAAGAAATGATTTTTTTTTTTTTTTAATTTTTCTAGTCATCAAAGAAATTCTCCCTTTTAAATTTTCTTACTTCTTTCAACCGTATTATCCAATAAAAATAAATTTAAAAGTTTATCTATAATAAGGTATCGATATAAAATAATCAAAAAGATTTTTCTTCTACTACATCACCACCGACTATTATAAAAATTTAAAAATTTATTTCATCCACACACTAAAATTTTAAATTCAATTTTTTTTTTTTTTTTTTTTTTTTTTAATAATTAAAATTTATTAAATTTAAAAAAAAAAAAAAAGGATAAAAATATGGTATGCGTTTGTTTGTTTTTTTTTAAAAAAAAAAAATAAAGAAAATGGGAAAGAGTAATAAAATGGTATAGATCAACATCTAAGTTTTACATTCTTGTAAAATAGATGAGGAATAATTAAAATTTTTGTGTTTTTTTTTTTTTTTTTTTTTTTTTTACATCATTTATAATGTACTTTTTATAAAAGTTTTCATTTACATCTTTTCATGGAAGGTACGAGCAATAACTTCCTTTTGTTGAGCTGGAGTCAACTTGACAAAGTTAACAGCATAACCAGAAACACGAATAGTAAGATTTGGATAGTTTTCTGGATGAGCCATAGCATCTTCTAAGGTTTCACGCTTAAGAACATTAACATTAAGATGATGAGCACCCTTAGTGAAGTAACCATCTAATAAACCAGAAAGATTACCTTGACGTTCTTGTAAAGTCTTACCAATAGTGTTTGGAACAATAGAGAAGGTGTTGGAAATACCATCCATACAAGAATCGTAGTTAACCTTAGCAACAGAAGAAAGAGAAGCAACAGCACCAGAGAATTCACGACCGTGCATTGGATTACAACCTGGAGCAAAGGCTTGACCAGCCTTACGACCATCTGGTGTAGAACCAGTCTTCTTACCATAAACGACATTAGAAGTAATAGTAAGAATAGAAAGAGTGTGCATAGCACCACGGTAAGTTGGAGTCTTTCTAAGCTTAGTGATAAGCTTGTCAGTAACAGTCTTGGCAAAGAAATCAACACGGTCATCATCATTACCGAATTTTGGGAAATCACCTTCAATCTTAAAGTCAACGGTTAAACCAGTTTCTTGATCACGGATTGGAGTAACCTTAGCATACTTAATAGCAGAGAAGGAATCGGCAACAACAGAAAGACCAGCAACACCAAAGGCCATAAGACGACGAACGTTGGTATCATGAAGAGCCATTTGAAGAGATTCATAACAGTATTGATCATGACTGAAATGAATAACGTTCATGGTGTTAACATAAAGCTTGGCAATCCAGTCCATAGCCTTGTCGTAAGTTTCCCACATCCAATCGAATGGAATTGGACCATCTGGAACTGGACCAAAGTCTGGACCAACTTGCTTACCAGTTCTTTCATCCTTACCATGATTAAGGATGTAAAGCATAAGCTTAGCAAGGTTACAACGAGCACCAAAGAATTGCATATCCTTACCAATTCTCATGGCAGAAACACAGCAGGCAATACCATAATCATTACCGAATCTGGCAGACATAAGGGCATCAGATTCATATTGAATTGATGAGGTATCAATAGAAACTTGGGTGGCAAAGTCCTTGAAACTCTTTGGAAGAGCCTTGTTCCAGAGAACAGTGATATTTGGTTCTGGAGCTGGACCTAAGTTGTAAAGAGTGTTAAGAACACGGAAGGAAGTCTTAGTAACTAAAGTACGACCATCACTTCCCATACCACCAAGGGACATAGTAACCCAGGTTGGATCACCAGCGAATAAATCATTGTATTCTGGAGTACGTAAATGACGAGCAAAACGTAACTTAAGAATAAGGTTATCGATAATTTCTTGAGCTTCAGCTTCAGTGATAACACCGTTCTTTAAATCATTTTCAAAGAAACAATCGAGGAAGGCATCAACACGACCGAGAGACATAGCAGCACCATCTTGTTCCTTAATAGAACCTAAGTAACCAAAATAAACAAATTGAGTAGCTTCTCTAGCATTCTTAGCTGGCTTGGAAATATCAATACCATAGGACTTAGCCATTTGAGTAAGTTGCTTAAGAGCCTTAATTTGGTCAGCAACTTCACCAATAAGTTTCATAGTTGGCTCGTCCATTAAATTCTTTTGAAGTTCAACTCTATCCTTTTCCTTTTGAGCAATAAGACGGTCAGTACCGTAAAGTGCAACACGACGGTAATCACCAATAATACGACCACGACCATAACCATCTGGTAAACCAGTCATGATAGCGTTAGAACGACCAGATCTCATTTCTTTAGAATAAAGATCAAAGACAGCGGTATTGTGTGTCTTACGGTAATCAGAGAAAATGTGTTCAACTTCCTTGTCCATTGGAACATTAACAGCAGCAAGAGCATTCTTAACCATATTAACACCACCAAATGGCTTAATAGCTCTCTTAAGTGGAACATCAGTTTGATAACCATAAATAACTTCGTTATCTTTATCAAGATAACCTGGCTTATGAGAAGTAATAGTAGATGGAGTGTGTGGGTCAACATCATATAAACCACCATTAGCACGTTCCTTGGCTAAATATTCTTCAGCTTTAGCGAAAAGTTTCTTAGTCTTTTCAGTTGGACCAGCAAGGAAAGAACTATCACCTTCGTATGGAGTGTAGTGCTTCTTGATCCAACCTTCAACATCAATTTCACTCTTAGCAGCAGCATCATTGGTAATACTTTGAGCTTGAGTAGCATAAGTCTTAGTTTGAATAGATGGGAAGGAAGACTTTTTGGAAGTCTTAAGACCAATAGTGGTCATTGGAATAGTGTGCATAGCACGAGTGGATTTACTAATTCTAACACCAGCAACCTTAGTAGCAGCAACAGTATTAACTGAAACTGACTTGGCTATAGCATTATTAACTTGTGTTAAACTTTCCATTCTTGGTATATATAATATAAAATATAATTATTTTATTTTTAAATAATGGTATAAATGGAATATTTTTATATAAATATAACTCTTTTTTTAAAAAATTTATATATATTATTATTATCCAGATAGAATAATAAAAAAATTTTTTTTTTTTTTTGTAATTTTTTGTTTCTTTTATACTTCTCAATAAAAATTAAATTAAATATTTATTCTTTTTTCGTCATGGAAAAAATTTCGAAATTTTTTTCAATTTTTATTCCATTTAGTTATTTTAATGAATGAATATGAAATGGATAATTTTGATAATAAATAAATAACACTTTGATCTTGACTATTATATTTTACAATGGTACTATAGACATATCATAGTATATTATAATATATAATAATAAATGAATGAATATATTAATAATAAATAAATTTAGTATTGAATTAAAAAAAAAGTTAGGAAAAATTGGCTAAATAAAAAGTTACACAAACAAAAGATAATATATTATTCATAAAATATTTAAATTAATTAATATATAATATTTATATATTTATAATATAAAGTATATAAGGATTTTCAAACGAAAATTAATGTAATGAATATATTTGTTATAAAATAAATAAATTAATTAATTATAATAAATGAATGGTTAAATAAATGGTTAAATTTGAATTTTAATTCACTAAAAAAAAAAAAAGTTAACTATATATAATAAGAAAAAAAATTTTTGTGGTGGTAATGTTAAATAAAAAAGAAAGCATTAAATAATTGTATGAACAACAACAGTAATAGTATCAATACAATAAATAAAATATTATTTTATATCAAAAAGTATCTATCATTTTATTAAGTAATAATGAATAAAAAATGTGGAGATTTATAATCCAAAAATAAAATTGATGTTAATTTTTATTTATCCTAAAAATTAGTAATTGGTAAAGGGTTAGAATAAAACTTGCTCAAATTTAAAATGTTACAGGTTTAAATGACCTTTTAAATTACAACAAAAAGACATACCTTTTCATTTTATAAAAAAAAAGAATTGATGCTTGTTTATAATTAATATTGAAATTTTAATTATTAAATGTTTATAATGATAATATACCTTTTTTTTTTTTTTTGAAATATATTAATTTTATCTGAAAATAACAATTCTATATAATAACAAAGATATATTTACGAAACATGTGATAAATACATATGATCGAATTTTATGAATTCTAAGGATTAGATTTATACAAAAATATAATTCAAGACTATATAGATAGAGAAAATCTTTAATAATAAATAGATGAATATGAATAAATTAGACTTTAACATTCTTTGATATATAATGTAATTAGTATATAAAAAAAGGTTTAGATTTAATGAAAAAGTTTTATTAATTTTAACAATTATGAAAATACAAAAGTAAATTATATATATAAATAACATTACCATTTATATTTAACTTTTTATAATATGAGAAAATAAAAATGTTAAGATATCTATAAATAAAACAATAATAAAATTAAAATGATAATAAAATTATATTATAAATTTATAGAATATTATTATAAATATAAATGTAAATATATATAAATTTAATCTTTTACAATATTTATTTAGATAAATAATAAAAGTCTTTTTTGTATAAATTATAGGCTACATAGTCAATTTTTTCTTTTTTAAATTAAGAATGCTTTTGTAATATGTTATAATAATATATAATATACATAAATATTAATAGTACTCAACTTTAAATAATTTATTTTCTTTTCGTAAAAAAAAAAAATAAAAATGTACTTTTATGAATTTATTTTTTAAAAGTATTTTATAGTTTTATTAATAAATTTATTCCATGTGTATTATAAATGAAAATTTTAATAAATATTAAACTAAATATATCATATATATATTATAACATTATTATTGTATTTTTTTTTTATTATTATTATTATAATTAATAGCATTATTATCATTATTATATAATATTTTAATTTTAATATTCAATAAATGATTTGAAAGATTCTTCTTTTTTATTTTCTTGTTATTAATGTTAGTATTAATGAAAAAAAGAAAACTGTAATAGATAGGATTAAAATAAACCTTTCATATATATATATGTTTTATAAACTAATTATTGCAGATTTTTCAATTACTGATTGTCTATTTTCTATTGCTGTAATTTTTCTATTTGGATTATAATTATTTATTGATGAATTATTCAAACCATTACCATTACATCCTTTATCCTGTTTTTTTAGATTATCCATTATTTTTTCCATCATCTTTATTAAATCGCCATAATTAGATTTTTTAGCTATATCATAAGGTGATAATCCTTTAGAATCTTTTAATCCCGGGTTAATATTTTTATTTTTTAATAATAGTTTTGCTGAATCAAAACATTTCTTTTCCAATGCAATGAAAAGTGCTGTTCTACCTTTTCTGTCTCTTATATTAACGTCAATATCTTTTCGTTTAAGTAAGACTTTTATACATTTTACATCTTTGATAGCTAACATGAGTGGCGTTTTTCTAATATTATTATATTTATTTACATCGGTTTTTTTTTGTTTAATTAGCATCTTGATAATATTAACGTTTCGGTGAATGGCAGCAAATATTAATGCTGTATTTTTATATTTATCTTGCTTATTTAAATCAATATTTTTAATTTTTAATAGTTGCTTTACAGCGGATAACATATTCTTTTCACATGCTACAATTAACGGTGTACGCAATTCGTTATCAGAAACGTTTACATCAATTTTTTTATCTTTCAATAAAAATTTTAATTTATTCATATTGTTATTAGAGTTTAATTTTATATATGCGAGAAGTGGGGTATCTCCTGTATTATCTACTGTATTGATTTGAATGCTATTTTGTTGTAAGAGAAGTTGCATTATTTTATACATATTCTTTTCTATAGAATACATTAATGCTGTTTTATTTTCATTATTGAGAATATTAATATTTATATTCGGCATTTCTAAAAGTGTTTTGACTACTTTCATATTTCCTTTTTTGGCTGATAACATAAGGGCTGAATTTCCTTTGTTATCTACTGCATTAATATCTAAATTCGGTCTTTCCAATAATTTAAATATAATTTCATTACAATCTTTAAATATAGCATACATGAGTGCCGTAATTTTATTATTATTACTGGCGTTAATATCAATGCTATTCATATTCAGTAACATGTCGGCAATATCTATGAATTTCTTATCGGTAGCAATAATTAATGAGGTATTTCCAAAAGTATTTTTAATATTTACATCTACTTTATACTCTTCTATTAGTCGTTTCATTGTGGTGATATCTTTGTGAATGGCAGATAAAAGTAATGGAGAATTACCGTATTTATCACAAATATTAACATCTATTCCAGGATATTTTAATAATTTATCTGTAACTGTTCGATTTTTCTTTTTAATCGCCCAAATTAATGCTGATCGATTATTGGAATCTGTTAAATTTATATTTTTTACTTGACTATTATTAAGTATATAATTATAGGTTTCTTTATCCCCATAACATATAGCCCAAATTAAAAATGTTGTTCTCAGTCCTCCTTTATAAGTATAGGAATCAAGCATTCTATCAAGTAATATATTAAAAATATTTTTATCATCACAATCATGTGCATTTTTAATTGGGATATGTTTATTGGAATCATAAACGTATAAATCAATTTCAGGATATGAAATTAAAAATTTAATTAATTCTTCATTTTTATTATTAATTGGAATGTCAAATATAGTTTTTCCATCATAGGTATTAAATTTAACATATAAATCTCTATCTAATATTTCTTTTATTCTTGGAATATTACTGTTTCGACAGGCATCAATTAAATTTACTTTATCGACTATAATAGGAAGGCTTTGAAATTTTTGTTTTATACTTGAAATATTATTGACCTTGCTATAATCTAAAAATTTAATTAGTATTTGAAAAATTATATTATATTGATTAATTAAAATGAGATATTCATTTTTATATTTCACCATTTGTTTATAACCGTCTTTATTTATTACTCTTAGTTTTTTTGGAATGATAACAAATGATATTACATAATCATTAAGAAGTTCTGGAAAATGTGTAAAAAAATCATTATTATTTAAATCTGCAATAGCTAAAGATAATAAAGCATCTCTTTTCTTAACTTCCTTGGTTATATATTCCTTTAAATCTATAAATATATCAATAATCTTTTCTGCAATATTTTCAAATTTTAATAGAAAGGGATCTTGTAATAATTTTGTTATTGTTTTGTAGTAATAATTATTCTTATCATATATACAATCTAATTTTTTGATTTTTGACATCATTTGATTAAACATATCAAGCAATGCAGGATTTTGGGACAATGCCGATTCTATATCATTGTACATGACTTTTTTGGATTTAATATATATTTCATCTTCAAAATCAAAAAACTTTGACAACTCCATGTTATTATTTTCTTTTTTTTTTATAATAATTATAATTATATTATTAAAAAAAATTGTAAATATTATTTATTTTATTAGTAGTTTAATCTATTTTATTTGGATCAATCCTTTTTTTTAATCTATTAATCATTATTATATATAATGATTATATATATATTATAATCGTCTTTTCTTCTTTATTTTTATTATAAATCAATATTATAGAAAAAAAAGAGTTATTTTATTATAAATTATTATATAAAAAGTTAATATTATTTATTAAACTTTATAATATTAATACTATTAAAAATATAAAAAGTAATAATTAAAATCATTATAATTCAATATTATAAAAGTAATTTTAAGATATAAAAATTTAAAATTATCAATAAGATTATAAAAATATTATAGATAGTATTTTTAATAAAAATAACTTTGTGAATAAAAAACCTTTTTTTTTTATTTAGCATTATTAATTTTTACAATGAATCTACTTTAATAATATTGGCGATAATTCAAAAGTAATTGGTTAAATATAATTTAAGTTGAATTTGATAATTGTATATGAAATTATTTATTTGCAATTCTTTAAATTTATTTATTTTCCTTTTTAATTCTATTTATTTATTCTTAATATATTATCATTGTTAGTTTATATTTACAATTTGTCTAAAAATATAAAAGAATTAATTTAAAAAATAAAATATTTTAACTTTAAAGTTTTTATATAATTCATTTTTTTTTTTTAAAATTTTTAAAAATACATTTTAAAAAGAGTTTTGAATTTATTGGTTAAATTCTATAGTCTTTAACAATTATCCTACTGGGACAATTATCCATTATTCACAATTATTAAATATAAAGTTTGTTAAAACATTTCTTTTTCCAACAAATAATTTGAGATCAATAACTAGAGGTAAACCATAGTAACAATCAATATTAACAACAATTAATCTAAAAAAAAAAAAAATAAGCAAATTCACATAATTTATTAAGTAGTTAACTTCAACAACGAAAGATGATACATACTTCATCATAATTTTAAAAAAGTTTTTTTTTTTTAAATCTTTATTTACCAAATTTATTATCAAAAAATTTTTACATAAAATATCATTAGCCATAAATATTTTAATAGAATAATAATAAAAAATAAGGACACTTTGATACATTTATAACTATATATTAATAATGTAGAATGATAATAAAAGAGTTATTGTAATAATAATATACCCAAAAGTAGAAATACTACTATTACTACTACTAATAAAAATAATAGCATATTTTTTTCTTTAAATATATTATTATTCAAGATAATAAATGCCATGAAAATAATAAAATTTAAATAATATTAAAATAATGTAAATTTAGTGGCTTTAAAATTAAAAAATTCATACGTCTGAATGTACCAGAATAATTGTACAAAAACTAACCTAACCATCAAACATTTAATTATTTTATTTTTTTCAAAGATTAAACAAGACTTTAATCTTTGAAAAAAATAAAATAATTCGATAAAGACTATGGAATTTCAAAAATGCATACAATTGATGGTGGTAGGGTTAACAATATTATTTTATCATGATATTGCTTTTTAAATTCTTATCAAAACTTTAATTTTTTAAGAAATCTAATAAAAAAAATTCACTATTACTTTTTTTTTTTTTTTTGTAAAATTATTTTATAATTATTATATATAGTTCTTTACAATTTTTATTTCCTTTAATCTTGTTAACACACAATAATCTTTTTTTTTTTTTTTATTTTCTTTTGCCTTTCATAAAAAATATTAAACAAACTTATTTATTATAACATAAAAAAAGTAGACAACTTTTTTTTTAATCTTTGTTTTTTCTAAATTGGTTTATTGAAAAAGTCGAATTGTGATTGGTGGTGAAAATGTTGTCCATACCAAAGTAAAAAAATGTGAAAGTTTAATTATTAATTAAACTACAAAAAAAAATTTTTTTTAATCATCAATATATATAATTAAATAGAATAATAATAATTAATTAATACAATAAAATTATTTAATTTAAATAATTTATAAATAAAAGCAATTTTCTTTTTTTTTTTTTTTCTTTTTTCTCTAAGTTTTTTTAAATTCAAAAAGGTCAATTTTAGATTGATTAATTGATTTTTATTATTATTAAATCTATTTGTACGTCAAAGACAAAAAGGATAAAATAACATATTAAAATGGCTGGAGGTAAAGGTAAAGCTGATAACTTACATCAAAAGTCTGCTTCAAGATCTTCAAGAGCTGGTCTTCAAGTAATTATTATTATTTTTTTAACAAATATTTAATATATAAATATTGATTAAAAGTAGATTGTGAAAGAGTTAATAATTGATCAATTTAAAATAATATTTTATTAATCTTATTAATATATATATATATATACATATATGCATATATGCATATATAATTTATATATGAAATTCTAAAAATAATTAAATTTAAAAAAAAAAAAAATAATAGTTCCCAGTTGGTCGTGTTCACAGGTATATATTTTTTTACCGATTGATATTATAAATTGAAGAATTAAAAGATTTGAAAAAATAATTTATTAACAAAATTGCCTTTTTTATATATTATAAAAGACTTTTAAGAAAAGGTAACTACGCTCAACGTATTGGTGCCGGTGCTCCAGTTTACTTAGCTGCTGTTTTAGAATATTTAACTGCTGAAATTCTTGAATTAGCTGGTAATGCTGCTCGTGATAACAAGAAGTCTCGTATTATTCCACGTCACCTTCAATTAGCCATCAGAAATGATGAAGAATTAAACAAGGTTGGTTTAAAAATATATATAAAAGAGATAATTTAATTGATTAATAAAAAATTAACTTTTTTTTTTCTTTTCAAATAGCTTTTATCTGATGTTACTATTGCTCAAGGTGGTGTTCTTCCAAACATTCACAGTGTCTTATTACCACAAAAGTCTAAGAAGGGTATGGACGGAAAGATTACCTCTGGATCTCAAAGCCAAGAATATTAGATGAATTAACACATTTTTACATATAGATTAATTCTATTTTTATTTACATATAATATAACGATTAAACTGTTTTTTTTCTTTTAAATATATAAGATTATATTTTAAAAGAAAGTTTCAAAACAACTCAAATTTTTTTGACAATTAAAATAAATGTGTAAATATTTATTTAAATTTTTTTAATAAACGTTCTCTATTAGCATATTAAATTTTTATTGGGAACTTTATAATTTGTGTGTACATTGGAAGGAGGTGTGTTATAAATAATGTAGTTTCACTATTTAATATAAAATCCTTGATTTTATGTTTATTTTGAAAGTTTTGTGAATTATGCAAGAGTAGGTTTATTTTTTTTTTATTGCAAGTAAACATGCTTTTATATTATTTGCATTATGAATTTATGGGTAATTAGTAACAACATTAAAGTATTTGAGATTTTGGCCAACAGCCGTTGTTAAAAAAGAGGATATTATATAAATTAGGATCTTATTAAATGAATATCAAAGTGCATACAATTTTTGCTATTAAAAAATAAAATTATTAAATTTAAAAATATGAAATATATAGTATAAATATTAATAAATATGATGAATATACCAAGAACTTAAAACTATAAAAATCTAAATTCCTGTGTAGAAAAAAAAAAAAAAAAAAAAAAAAAAAATTTTCATTATGAAAATTAAAAAGATACAAATGAAGTAGTGAGACAGGTTTAGTTCGTTCTATTGATATGAACTCTGTATTTAATTTATGATATATTTTTGATTCCTAAAAATTTCTACACAAACAGTATAAAGCATGCATTGTGTTATTTTATTTTTATTTTATTTTTTAAAAAACTTTTAAAATTTGTTATGAAATACATAATACATTTTTAAGATGAAAATGTTATATATATATATAAACTTTATAATAGTTTTTAAACCTATGAAATTATAAAAGAAATTTTATTTATTTATTTTTTTTTTTTTTTAAAGAAAATGAAATATATATATATATATATATATTTAATTGTTTTATATATTTTATGTTTAACAATATTTACTAAGTAAATAAATAAAAAAAAAAAAACTAAAGGAAATAATAAAAATATAAAAATAAAAATT
Organism: Piromyces finnis; assembly: GCA_002104945.1. Lineage (NCBI taxonomy): Eukaryota > Fungi > Neocallimastigomycota > Neocallimastigomycetes > Neocallimastigales > Neocallimastigaceae > Piromyces > Piromyces finnis. Next base: position 16,991 of record MCFH01000015.1, read on the forward strand.
ATTATAATGATAATGATAATAAATATTATAAAGAATATTCATACTGTCAAAAAAAAAAAAAAAAAAAAAAGTAAATAATAATTAAAAAATTTTCTTTTCTTTCTTTTTTCTTTCTTTTCTTTTTCTTTCTTTCTTTTTTTTTTATATGATAGAAATCAATGAGTATTTCATTGGGGGGTTTATACTAAGGATTATAAACATAAAGAATTTTTTTTATTTTATTTTTCTATTTAATTATAATGTAAACAAGTAAAAATAAATAAATAAACAAATATTAGAAATCTTTTATTTATTTTTTTTTATTTAAAAACTAAAAATTCAGAAATAATAATAAGAAAAAGTCTACTTACATTTTTTCATTTTCTTACTGTCATCATCATTTTGATTAAAATCATTCTTTCTTTTCATTCGATTCATTCCCATATTATTCATTCCCATATTGTTCATACCTAATACATATTGAAAATAATAATAATAATAATAAAAAAAAGAGTTTTTTTTTTTTTTTTTTTTTTTTAATTAGTTTTATATAAACAATTTTTTTTTTTTAGTTTCATAAGTTAAAAAAAAATAATTTTACCTTGCATCATATTACGACGATTCATATTATTCATACCCATACCCATTCCCATATTCATGTTCATGTTATTCATACCCATACCCATACCCATGTTTCCCATACCCATATTATTCATACCCATATTATTCATCATGTTCATATTATTCATATTACCCATGTTATTCATCATATTCATGTTACCCATGTTCATATTACCCATATTATTCATCATGTTATTTTGATTCATTCTTGGCATAAATCTACGGTTGTCATTTCTTCTCATATTATTGTTATTATTAAGATTTGTCATGTTATTTTGATATGGTTGATTAGGTGGGATTAAGTTTTTCTTTGGAATATTACGGAAGATTTCCATTAATTCATCTACCGGAAGTATTGGTCCTTTATTATAAAAAATATATTATTAAAATTAGTAATTTTATACTTTATAGCAATAAAATATAATGAAATAGTTATTATTCCCCCTCCCCTTTCTCTCAACTTACCATCATATTTTTGAGCTGGTGGTAAAGATTTCAAGAATTTTGAAATGGATTCATGAATTAAACTTGAAGAATGATTAGTCATCATCATATTATTACCATTATTATTATGATTATTCATATTATTCATAGTTGGATTTATGTTATGCATATTGTTATTGTTCATATTTTGGAAACGATGGGAATGATCTGGTTTGTAAGGAACCCAACGTCCAAAATCAGGTCTTGGGTATCTTTCTGGATGAACAGAGAAAAGAGTAGAGAAACGTTTACCACGATCTTCATCTGAATTATCTAAATCAACACTACCAATTCTATGAACACGATTCATAGGTTTAACAACTGCAGTTACTGCTTGAGTGTCAACTGAATTATTAGCAGTTGCTTTGTTTAAATCTATAAGTCTATCACCGTTATCTAATAAATATTAAATATATATATAATTTTAATATAATGGGATTTTAAAGAGATTTATAATAATAAGGCTTTTTTTTTTTTTTACCTTGAATACCAAGTTCACATTTTGCTATTACATTAATATCTAAATATTGATATCTATTTGCAAGATGTACTAATGCTGCTTTTGTTTCACGTCCTATTTAATGATTTAGTTATAGAATATATATTTTATGAGGTATTAATATTAAAACATAAAATTGGATACTATGCTATACATGCTATACTATATATTATTATTATTATTATTATTATAATTGTTTTATTACAATCTAATTATGAATAAATTTATAAACTTACGATGTGGATATGAACTTAATATTCTCTTTTCTACTCTTAATAAGCCGGCTAAATCACCAAAATCATTTTCGTATTTTGTAAATTTGTCCCATATTTCATTAGCATTATCATTTGGTAAAATAGATAAGGCTCTTTCAAATAAGGCTCTTGAATCTTTAAATATATATTTTAGTTTTTATTAAGTAATTTTATAAATTTTTTTATTAAATTTAATGTATATATTTAAATTATTATATACTGACTGTTATCATCATTTAGACTAATTAACCAGTCCATATATTCAGATATAAATCTTTGGGCTTCTTCTGATTTATAGCTATCACTAACACCATTTGGAGATGCAAATACCTTCATACCTAATTCAAAAATTCTACCAGCAATGACGGATTGCTTTGTCATTTGATATTCCATTAAAGCTTAAATATAGACATTTAATATAAAAAATATGAAATCATTAGTAAAATAAATAAATATATAATAAATAATGCTAAATTCTTCCTATATTCATATTACAATAAAATAATATATACCTGATGCTATATAAACTTGATGAACACAATATTTTGATTTTCTGGCTTTAATAAATATACCTCTGGCAGCCTTTAAACCCTATTTTATATTATCAATTTTCGAAAGAGAGAGAGAGAAATTATATAAATACATATGTATTTATTTTATTTTATTGTTATGATATTTTTGTAACTATTATAATTATATTACTTCTGAACGACGTGAGAATCTCATGAAAACAATCCAGGCTAAACCAAGTCTTTGCTTTAATTCTTTTACTTTTTCATTACGTTCCTTTTCAATTTCTTTTATTTCTTTTTCTTTTTCCTTAATTTTTTCATTTTGCTTTCCTTGCTCATCATTATCATTGTCTATTGGGTCATTGGAATTTGGTGAATTTAATGTTGAAACCAAAGCTAAAAGTCTTGTTTTTTTTGTGTTGTATTTTGCATCTACTTTATCAATTTCATTTTCTAAACTTTTAATTAAAGTTTCATATATTTGTTTTGGATTTACAAAAGATGGTAATGATTCAGCCGGTGTTTTTAATTTTAATTCATGTGCTTCTGCTAAAGCAAAATTAATTAATAAACTAAAGAATTTATTTTACAAAATTGATGAATATTAAAGTTATTATTAATATTATTATTTAAATAATGAAAAAAAAAAAAAAAAAAAAAAAAAAAAAATATTATTTTAATAACAATACAAGGATATTATATTTACCTATTTGGTAAAACTTCTGAGGCAGATTTTAAAATAAAGATAGAATCTTCTGTTTTACCAGATTCATTTAAATAAGTTGAGTATTCATACCATATTTCCGGGAAATAACGTAAAGTTAATAATGCTTGCTTATAGGCGTAGATAACACGTTTAATCATTAAATCTTCTTTTAATTTTAGTGGATTGCCTTTTTCCCATTTAATATATTCTTTCCAAGCTTCCAACTATTTTATTCATACATTAGATGAAAAATAATAATAATAATAATAATAATAATAATAATAATAATAATAATAATAATAATAATAATAATAATAATAATAATAATAATAATAATAATAATAATAAATAATAATAATAATAATAAATAATAATAATAATAATAATAATAATAATAATAATAATAATAATAATAATAATAATAATAATAATATTAATAATATGAATTTTAATAAAATTTTAATTCGATTGTAATTATTTACCATTTTATAATCTTTTTCAGACCATGAAGGTGGTTGGGCAAGATAATTCTTTTGAATTTTTTCAATATTATCAAGAATGTTTTTTAATTCACGGAATAAGGATCTTGCTAACATATAACTTGGTGATCTATCACTTATAAAGTTTTTAGCCTTTATTAATAAAATGAGAAAAAAATTTAGTTCTTATAGATTTTTTTTTTATATATTTAATAAAATATATTGATATATTGATATATTATAAAACTAAAACTAAAAAAAAAAAAAAAAAAAAAAAACATACAGCTAATTTATTTATATTATTTTCAAATGTATCATATTCTTTCCATATTTGTTCAATATTAGCAATTGGTATAACTAAAACCTTATGATAGATTTTACGAAGTAAAAGCATATTCTTTTGTTCTTCAAAAGTTGAATTTATCTATAAATAATAAGAATTAAATATTTTTAATAAAGAATTGTTTAATCAGAAATTCATTTTTCATACATGAACTTGATTGCAAATAAAAAACATACTTCATTATTCTTTACAAAATAGAGGTAATCTTGCCATATAGAACCAGAGTTTTTATCAGTACCAATATGTTGTAAAACATAATCATAGGCTTCTCCAATAACTTGTCTTGCTTCTGCCTTTTTTTCTTCACTAATAGCGTTACCTGAATGCGTCTTTTTAACATAATTTAAGTAATGTTTCCATAATTCAACATTTGGAACAGTATGAAGACATCGCTTAAAAATAGCTTCAACTCTTTCATATGCTTTTTGTTTCAATTCATAATTAACATATGATATCCAATGACGATGCTATATTTTTAAAATATTACAATCAATTTTTTGCATATATATATTTATGTAGATAGAAAAGAAAAATTATTATTAATACTTGTTAATATAATACTTTATAGATGATGAAATGAAGAAAAGAAAAATATTAGATTCAGATATTATAGTATTTTATATAAAAAAATATTTGTAATTGAAATAATTTTTCTTTCATTTACAATAGTAATAGTTTATCATTACATATAACAATAAACTTTACATTATTTTTATTTAAAATACTATAAATGAATAATAAAATAAAGAAATTAATTTGATATTGTATTTTCTAATTTACACATTATTAACTTAAAATTATGAAGTGAGTTTTATCACATAATTGAAATTATAATATACTTATAATGTATTTAGATGATGATAAAATAATATAAAAATAAACGATAAAAGCGATAGTATAAAACTTTTTTTTTTTGAAATAAAAATAAAAGAAATTATAAATGTATGTAATAACAGTGTTAAATGACACAAAATAAGTATAATAATCTATTTGTAATTTTATAATGTGTAAAATATAATAAAATTAAAATAATTAAAAAAGGAAAATAATAACACATTTAAAAGTTTAACAACTTTCTGGAAAATATATAATAAATATAAAAATATGTAATTTTTAAACCTTTTATTAATTATTTATTCTATAATTAAAGACTAAACGATAATATATTACTAATAACTTATATAATAAAAATAAAATAAATTGATAAATTAATAAAAAATATAAATAATATCTACCGAAGTTGGGAATTGCTTTAAGAATTGGTCATAGGTTTCTCTGATAACAGTTGGATTTCCTTTTTGTTGTGCTTCAGTTAATAAATTAGTCCATGAATCACAATCCCATGGATCATTAGTAACTTTTGCTTGTAATTTTTGAAAACGATCTAATTTAGTTGTTGAAGTATTTTTTTTATTTGAAGAACCTGAAGAAGATACTGTAGGTATTTTGTTCCATTGGCTTGATACTATGTAATTTTAATAAATATATTTAAACATTATTATTCATTAATTCAAAATAAAAACTTTATATCATATTTAATTAATAAATATTAGCTTATTACAATTTTCTGTATCTATTTCTAACATTTCATTGTTATTTCCCTTCTCTTCATTATCTGATTCATTATTTAAAACATCCATTTTATCCATTTCCTTTTAAAATAAATAAGTAAATTAATTATACATTATTAAAAATAAAAGATAATAATAATAATAATAACAATAATAATAATAATAATAAAAAAAAAAAAAAAAAGATTTAGTTGTGGTAAAAATGATTTTTATTTATAAATTATAATATATATTAATTACTATATTCATTAATGAATATATAAATATTTATATCCTTTTACCTCTGACATCATTTTTCTGTTAGAATATGAAGTATTTTTAATATTTTTAAATAATTATTTAATAATAGGAATACCAGTAAATATATAAATAAAAAAATAAGAATTAATTTATTAATTATAACTTTATAGTAATTAAAATTATTAAAATTTATAGTATTTTTTTTCTTTTTCTTTTTTATTTTATAAATGGTTGATTAGATACGATATTTAAATATAACTTTTTATTATCTGTATAAATCAAAGATAAAAAAAGTATATACTCTCTCTCTCTCTCTTTTTTTTAATTGTAATTATACTTTATTTCTTATTTTATAAAATTAAAATTAACACATAAAAACTTTTTACTTCATTTTTATTATATAAATAAAACAAACACTATTTATTTTTAAATTTAATAGTACTCTATAATTGGCAATTTAATCTGTCAATTTTTGACAAATTTATTGATTTGTGTTAACGAGATTATTTATTTATTTATAATTTTTTAAGTTACATTTATTATTAGTAAATTATATATTATAAATTATTATTTTTAATCATAATATAATATTTACTGAAGGACTTAATAAATAAATAAAGATATGTAAAAGACTTTTATAGTTTCAAGTTATATATATATATTTAATAAAACTCTACTATTTTATGAAAAATATTATTGTATATTTTTTTATTTGTTCCTTTGTTATATACCTATTATTATTACTGATAAAGACTTTTTTTGATAGTATTGATTTAAAAAAAAGGTTTTACTTTTGATTAATAATTGTTTTTTTTTATTTTATTAATATGATTGTTCGTTGGTATATTATTTAAATTATATATATATTCCTTTCTTTTTTTCTTTCTTTCTTTTATTTCAATTCCTGTATTATAATACTATATCTGAATAAAAAAAAAGGTTTTTTTTAATTAGCCAATTTTTTAAAATAAAAATAAAAAAAAAAAGAATGGATAGATGATAAGAAAAAAAAAAATTTTTTTTTTTGTATTTATTTATCCTAATACATAAATTTCTAGATTTTATGTAATGTACATTTTTTAATTAAAATCTTTTTTTAAGTTTTTTAAGGCATTTAATAATGAAATATTCTTTTTTTTTTTTTTTTTTTTTTTTACTATTACCTTTTTTATTAACATCCTACTTGCATTATCAATGTATGATTATTAACAAAAAAGTTAATTTTGGTTATCATAGATTACACTATTCTTTATAATTTATAGTATTTTAGAAAAAAAATCTATAAAGCAAAGTAAAATTACACTTTTAATTTTTATTTTATTGTAGTTTGTTAAAATGATTATAATAAAAAAATGTAAATTATACATGAGTTTTCTTCTTCTTCTTCTTCTTCTTCTTTATACTATAAACAAGCAATAATGTAGAAATGTATAAATTTTTATAAAAACAAATTAAAAAAACAAAAAATAAAAACAATTTATATTTTATAATAATAAGCTTTGTAAAATATTAATATATAATTTTTAATTATAAATTTTGGTTACATTTTTAATTAAAAATTATTAATTATTCATTTAAAGTAAAAGTAAAAAAAACATAAATAAAATTTTTTGTATAATACATTTCACATTTTAAAAGTAATTGTGAAATGTGAATTCAATTTAACATTATATATTATTATATATATATATATAACTATACTATAAAATTCATTATTTCTATCCATTATTTCTATTATTTCTATAATTTTTATTATTATAAAATAAAAACATTTTTTTTATTATTTCAAAGTATTAAAATACAAATTACTGTTAAAAAAAGAGTTTTGTGAGAAATTTGTAATTAAAATAAAAAATAAACATAAAAAAAGTAATACGTAAAGAATAATAATTAATAATAAACAATTATTATACAATATCTTTTTTCATTTCAGTGAATATTTTTTTTTTTTAAAGAAATTAGAAGAAGAAAGAAATAAAAAAAATCAATATTAAAGTTTAAAATAATGTTGAAATAAAAACTTCACTATGTTAAAAAATTTAGAAGATAGTAATGGTAAACAATATAATGATATTGTTTTAGAGAAAGAGCAAGAACTCTTATTTGTGTATTCTTCAAAAATAAAAAAGTTGGAGGTTGAATTGGAGGAGAAGAACAGTAAAGTAAAATATTAAAAGTTGTCATTTTATATAAGTATTTTATTTTTTTTGTTTTCCAAAAATCGGAATATTAATAAATCTTTTAAAATACTTTTATTGTATTCATTATACATATATATATATTTGTTTTGTAGTTGAAAAAAATGGAAGAAAAGTTTAAAATGTTTCAAGATGATTTTTTATATAATTTAAAAGTTTTGGAGGAGAGAGATAAAGAGTTAGAAAATTTTGAAAAAACCATTATTAATTTAAGAAAAGAAAATGAACAAAAGTACTAAAACAAGAATAAAATTAAAGCACATTATTGTATTATAATAATAACTCTAATATATTTTAAATAATATATATTTTGTAAATTTATAAAGAAAAGAAAGTATAATAAATTTGAATTTTCAAATAAATGTAAAAAATAAAGAAATTTCTGGTTTAGAAGAAAAAAATAGAAAACAGGAAAAGATATACGAGGATAAAATATTAAAAATGAAAGAAGAATTTAAAGTTAGTTTTTTTTGTATTGATAATGATATACATATATATTTGTATATAAGTAATTTTTATTTATTTATTTATTTATTTTTTTTTATTTATAAGGATGCTTGTAATAATAAAGAAAAAGTATTAAATATAAAATTAAATGATTATATCCAATTAACAAATGATTTAAAACATCAATTATCTGAATCATTATTAAAAACAAAAAAACAAAAGTAATTTATATTATATATATATGTATATAAAGAAAGAAAAAATAAAAGATATTAATTTATAATTTATATTAGGGAAACATATGAAGAAGAAATTAAAAAACTAAAAGAGGATGTTTATAATGATATAAATAAGGCGTTAAAAGATTATGAAAGTAAATTTCTATCATTAGAATCAGATAATTTTCAATTAAAAAATCAATTATTAAGTTTGCAAAATTATAATATAATACTGGAAAAAGACAAGAATATCTTGATGGAAAAAAAAAGGTTTGCATAAATTGTGTATATTGAGAAATTTTAATAATAGTACAAAAAAATAATATATTATATATTCAATTTATATAATTATTATAATTATTATAGTACTATGGAAAGAAACATGTATATTAATTGCACAAAATGGAAAGAAAAAGAAAAACAGTTTAATGATAGATTATCTGAAATAATTGAAGAAAATAAAAAGGTTGGTAACAAGGGGGAAAAGTCATTTAATTATATATTTATTTATATTAAAATATTAAAAAGGTTAAAAAAAAAAAAAAAAACACTTATATATGAATCATAAGATTAATAATTTATTAGATGAAAACTCGAACTGCATAGAAGAATATAAATTAAAAATTATACAGAAAGAAAATTTACTAAATGTAATATATATTTATTTTTATATAATTATTACTCTAACTAAAGGCTAACTTTACTATTTATTATTATATTTTTATAAGATATCATTAAAGGAAAATGATTTATTGAAAAATCATATTGAAGACTTATCAAAAGAAAATTATAAAGCATTAGATGATATTAAAAATTTAAATAAAACTATCAAAAATAATGAGAATGAAATCAATTCTCTAAATGATGAACTAGAAAAATATAAAAAATCATATGCCAAGCAAAAAAATGAATTAAATGATATAAAACAAAACCATGAGGAAAAAGTAATTTAATGAATTAGTTTTAAATATAATCTGTAAGTGACAATAAATAATGAAAACTAACAATTATATATATATATATATTTAATAAAAGAATAATGAAATCAATCATATTAAGGAAACATATGAAAAAAAGAATAATATATTAATTGAAGAAATTAACAATTTAAAAGAGAAATTAGAAAATAACGAAAAAAATTATAAAGATAAACTAAAAGAATGTAATATTACAATTAATTAATGATATTATGTTAAATAACTTAATACCTAATACCTAATTCATTATTATTACTATTACTGTTTATAGATGAAAAAACATGGGAATGTAAATATCAAGAAATTTTGACAATAAATAATGATAATATCAAAAAAATAGCATTTTTAGAAGAAAAAAATAGTTATCTTGAACAATTTAAAGTAATAATATTTATAATAACTTTAAATATTTTAAATGAAATTTAAATCATTAATTAAAAAAAAAAAATAATATATAGAATTTACAATCGACTCTTAATACATTTGTAACAGAAGGTATGATAAATTATTAATATACATATACTAAATATATTACAAATTAGTAATGAGTATAAATATATTATAAAAAATAATAAAAAGAAATAGCCAAAAAGAAAAATCAACAGTTAGGAATTGAAATTCAAAAAAACATTGAAAAAGGTATTATCATATGTATATAAATGTATATTCCTGATTAATAAAAACTAACTTTTTAGTATATATGTATTTTGAAATATAAAAGATCTATCAGATATAGATAATTTATCAAAAATTGATATTGAATTGCCTCAGCAATTAAATATTAACAATACCCAAATAGTTGATAATTTTAATGAAATAATAGATGAGAATATATCAAATGATGAATATAATAGAGAGGTATTGAATGATAAATAATCAATTTTTTGATTATCGTAAAATTAATACCATATTTTGTTATTAGGAATATAAAGATTATTATGAAAATAGAAAAAAAGAAGATATATATGCTGAAAATCAAACCTTACGTCAAAAAATTATTGAACTTCAAGATCAAGTAATGCTAATATACATAAATACTTTTATAATATTTTCAAAAAGATTTTATTATATGGAGTGTATAAAAAGTAAATAAAATTGCAATGATTATCGTATTTTTATTCTAATTAATTAATTGATCATCTATATTTTAGAATGAAGAACTCGGTACAATAATTCACCAAATGAGAAGTGATTTAGAGAATATTCAAAACAGTGTTATTAATAAGGATTGTAATGAAGATGAAAATGTAATTATATAACAATGAAACAAAATGAAATATAATAAGATATCATTAGCACTTTTTTTTATACATTATACTAAAACTATTAAATTATAATGTTACATAAATATAGGAAACAAAAGAACTTGAAAATGAATTACAGGAATTACACAGGAAGCTTCAAAAAAAGCAAACTATTATTGAAGAGTTACTAAATGATCGTTCATATAATGAACAAAAATTGAGATATAATTCATTTGAAGATAATAATAATAATAATAATAATAATAATAATAATAATAATAATAATAATAATAATAATAATAATAATAATAATAATAATAATAATAATAATAATAATAATAATAATAATAATAATAATAATAATAATAATAATAATAATAATAATAATAATAATAATATTAATAACAATGATTATATATCAGTAATGAAAAATTATGATAAAGTTATTAACGAAAATAAATTATTGAAAGAAAAACTACGAGAAGCCATTACAGATTTAGAATATATTAGTTTAGAAAGAAATAAATTAGTTGAAGTAAGTAATGAATTAAAAGCTGAATTGAAACAATATGAAGAAAATGAAAATAATTTTAAAGACACTCAAACTCAAACCCAAAGTAAATAAAATTTAACTATTTAAAGATGAAATAATTAAAAATAATATATAAATAAATAAATAAATAAATAAATAAAAAGTTTTAATCATAAACTATTTATTTTGGAATACTAATAATCATTTAATAATCATTTAATAATGTAATATATAGCAAATTATAACCATATTACAAAAAGTAACTAATTAAATTTATATATATATATATATATATATATATTGTTCTTATTAAAGTTATCACTAATTTTTTTTTTTTTAATATATATAATAAAAATAAGAAAACAATACTCTTAAAAAAGAAAATTCCTTATATACCTTAAATAATAATAAAACGGTGGTAAAAAAAATACCTCCAAAACAAAGTCAACGTATTACTGTTGAACAACAACAAGCACAGCAAAAATTGAAACAAAATCATTTTCCAATATACCAAACTGATTTAAAAAAGGAAAATGGTAAAGAAGTTTTTCAGCAATATTTAAAATCAAAAGGTGTTCGAAACTGGAATGAAAAAGATTAAGTTTTTTTTTTTTTCCTCAAAAATATGAAATGAAATCATAATAATAAGGATAACAATTATAATAAATTATTTTAAATAGTCTTATTTGCAATTTTTTTTTATTTTGTGTTTTGTTATGGTTTATATATAATAATGGAATATTCTTAATATGGTATTTTTTTTTAATATATTTCTTTTAATAGGAATTATAATTAAATATGGTATTTATATATATATATATTTTTAAAAAATATATTTATTTAAATGTTGTTTTTATCTAATTAATTTGCTTTTTTTTTTTTTTTTTTTTTTTTAAAAAAAAAAAAAAAAATCATTTCAATTCTACTTTAAAATATTGAATGAAACATACTATTTTTTTTTTTTTTTGGTATGATTTACTTTTACTTTACTAATTTTTCTAGTTTTTGATATTTTAAACTTATTTGACAACAATTTTATATTTCTTTTGGAAATCTAATAATTCTTCTTCCTTCTTTTTGTAAGTTTGAACTAATTGACCTATTATAGTGTTAATCTGCATTTTTTTTATTTTTTTTAATTGGAATGATATCATCAATAACACATATGACAATTGAAAATTTGTTATGTAAAGAAATCAAATTATATACATATAAATAAAAAATAATAATTGTACTATTAGTATAATTATTTTAAATTGATTTGATCTTTAATTTACACAATTTCTTACTCCTTCTAAATTATTTTCAACAGCTGGTAAAACATCCTTAACAGTACGTTCAACTAAAACACCATGAATTAATCTGAAACATTTTCTATCACCGCTAAGTGGTTTTAAAGTTTGAATAACTAATCTATCATATAAAAATTAAACATAAAAATCATTATATATATAATAAGAAAGTAATGTAAATTTAATTTTCTTTTTTTACAAATGTTTATTTTTATTTTATTTTAGGTATATATATAAAAAAGAATTTTTTTAACGTTTAATTTCATTATATTAAAATAATATTTACTCATGTTCGTCTTTTTCACTTTCTAATTCACCAACTTTGGTAGAAATAGATTGTAATTCTTGTTTTAAACTTTGGAATTTAGCAACAATTTCTTGGTCAGTTAATTTTTTTTCAGACATTTCTTTTTATAAATTTTATAATTTGTAATGTTTTTATTATATACAAATTAATAGGAGTATATAGAAGAATATAAAAGGTTTTTTTTTTTTTTGTTAATTTACAATAACAAAGTTATAAAATATTAAAAATTTTAAGTATTATTATTTAGTTTCAAAAAAATGAATCATAAATTTTACCTTTAAATTCTTTATTATATAAAGTAAAGTAAGCAGTAATTTTTTTTGGTAATATAATTCATATTTAAAATTAATTGTACATTGAATTCAATTGATTGGTCAGAATAATGTATTTGTATTTATCCTTTTTTATTCATTAAAACTAATTTATTTTTTTTTTAATATTATGAATTTTTTAAATGAAAAATGGAAATGTAAAAAAAATGATAAAATATAAAGTTTATTTAATATAAAATAAATTTAATTAATTAATCAAAAAATAATAATTAAAAAAAAAATAATATGAAATAAGTTAAAACTTAAATAAATAATATAAAGGACATAAGTCATAAATAAAAAAGAGATAAAAAAAAGTATATTTTCTAGTTATTTAATAATAAAAAAAAAACTTGTCATTTTAACTTTTTTAATTTCTTTATATTAATTTAACATATTATATTTGAATTTATTGAATAAAACATTAAAGGAAATAATAGTTTAAGAGTAATAAACCTTAAGAATAGTAAAAATTAACACTGTTCATTTTTGAAGTCATTCATTCTATTCATAATTATTATTCTATTTTCTTACATTTTTAAATTTAAATTATTCATTAAAATTTGTCAAATAAATAATGGATGAAGAAGATTATGTTGAACCATGCAGTATTTGTTTAGAAGATTTAATACCCGAAAATAAAGAAAATGCAGAAAATTTGGGTATTTTATCATGTAACCATAAATTCCATGAAGCATGCATTAAATTATGGTCAGAGGTATATATCTTTTTTTTTTTTTTTTTTCTACAATTTTAACGTTAAAAAAAAATTAATATTCTAATTATACTATTTTTAAAATACCAATTTTATCATGTTATGCATATTATATTAATAAATTAAATTAATTTTAAACACTTTTTTTTATTATTATTATAATTAATAATGTAATTATATTTAGAAAGCATGTACTTGTCCAATTGATAGAAGTGAATTTAATGAAATAAAAATTTATAATTGTAGAGAAGAGTATCTAAGTACTTTTTCAATTAAGAGTAAAAATGTAATAAAATTATTCAAATTTATATAAATATTCATAAATAATGATAAATTTTCAATTTATCTAATTATTAATTTCTTTTTAATAAAATTTTTATAGAAAGAAGCAGAAATTGAAATTGAAGATTTATCATTTTGTATTATTTGTGGAAGTTCTGAACATGAAGAAATAATGCTATTATGTGATATATGTGATGCCCCATATCATACAAGTAATTAAAATTATTGACATAATTTCACCACCACTCACCTATTCTGTATATAATATTAATAAACTTTATAATATATACACAAATATAGCTTGTTTAGGATTAAACAGTATTCCTATAGGAAATTGGTATTGCCCAAATTGTGTAAATGAAAACCCTGCTTTAGCTTCATCAATGTTTCAAGATGATGAATATGTATATGATTATTCTGATAGTCCTTTAATATTTGAAACAGTTTCATTTATTCAGGAAAGCCCTATAGCCGGAAGAAGAACAAGGAATAGTAATAACGAAGGAACTAAAAAGAAATATACGAGAAAAACCCGAGGAAAAAAAGTAACTTCAAGAACAGTTGCTAATTCTAATACTAGAATCAAAGCACCAAGATCAATGATAAGGTAATAATTTTTATTATTATTATTATTATTATTATTATTATTATTATTATTATCATCATCATAAGTATATTTATAATATTTCATTATAATTATTTATTTTTCAAATATATAATAATATAAATTTATAATATAATGATATGAAAATAATACAGTAAATTAAGAAAAGAAATCATTAAAAGAAGACAAGATAATATGATTGCGAACCAGAGATTATTAGCCGAAAACGTTTTATTAGATATACCATATTCATTTTCAGATTATGTTGATGCTTATCGGGCTTCAAGCTCTAATTCTAAATCAACTCGAAATTTAGGTAGTCTGAGAGAAAAACTTAATTACGATATGAAAAAAAAGCATTCCAAGATGCTTGATACAAAGACTGTTAATGAAATATACAATAAACCTTCATCATACAATAGAAAGTCAGAGTATGATATGATTTGGAGGCAAGCTTCTATAGCAAAAAAATTTAATAAAGGTTCAGATTCTTCTCCTCCTAAAAATAACACACAGGAGAAAAAGGATTTACCATCAACCTCATTTAAACGACCAAATATTGCTCAACGAAAAATGAAAGAACCAGAATCTACAAAAATCGATAATAAAACATCACTCTATACCAATACTCTATCGAAAGATAGTAATTATCAGTTATCATCGGCATCATCATCAAGTTATACGAAAAAATATAATGATCAAGATAATAATAATAATATGAGGACAAAAGCAAATAATACGAATTCTAGATTAAATTATAATAAGTCTAAATCATTAGCATATAGTAGTAATGATAAAGCTTCATCATCCAATGATTTTAAATTTAATAGTACTAATAAGTCATCAAGTCATAAGTCAAAATACGATAATAATAATAATAATAATAATGGTAGCAGTAGCAATAGCAGTAGTAGTAGTAGTAGTAACAATAATGATAATAACAATAAAATGCTACATAATAACAAAAGATGCAATTATGATAATGATGGACATTCACAAAGTAATTTTAAGTATAAAAGTAATTATGATAGAATTTCGTATGATGGTGGTGATGATTTAAAATACAAAAATGTCGATAAAAGTATATATAATGATTCAAAATATAAAAATAAAGATTCATATGATGATTTGAAATACAAGAGTTATAAGAAGAGTTCCTATGATGACTCAAAATATAAAAGTTATGGTAAAGATCCGTATTATGATGATTCAAAATATAAAAATTATGATAAAGATCCATATAATAATATGAAATATAAAAATTATGACAAAAATTCGAAGGATGGTTCAAAATATAGAGATTATGATAAAGATCTATATGATGATTCGAAATATAAAAATTATGATAAAAATTCGTATGATGATTCAAAATATAGAAATTATAGGAAAAGTTCGTATGATGATTCAAAATATAAAAATAAAGATTCATATGATGATTTGAAATACAAAAGCTACGATAAAGATTCATATAATGACTTGAAATATAAGAGTTACAATAAAGCCTCATATGATGACTTGAAATATAAGAGTTACAATAAAGCCTCATATGATGATTCAAAATATAAGAGTTACGATAAAGATTCATATGATAATTCAAGATATAAGAGTTACAATAAAGATTCATATGATGATTTAAAATATAAGAGTTACGATAAAGATTTGTATGATGATTCAAAATATAGAAATTATAATAAGAATTCGTATGATGATATAAAGTATAATAGTTATAATAAAGGCTCGTATGATGGTTCAAAATATAATAAAGATAGAGGTGTCTCCAGTAATGACATATTATATAAAAATAGCGATAAAGCTTCTTACAACGATTTAAGAGATAGTAAGAATAAGGACAAGGATAATATAAAATCATTGTATTCACCCAATAATGATCAATATTCCTATTCAGAAATGAATAATAAAGGACGTTCATCGGTAGAACGTCCAAAATTACATAATATTTATTCTCGTTTTTCATCTAATAATAATTTAAGTAGTAGTAATTATCGTTCGTCAGCGTCAACAGAAGACTTAACATTAAATAATAATAAATACCAAATTTCACCTCAAACCAATACCGATCTTCATTATAATGATTTAAATCAAAGTTCCAGCAGCAGTATTAATCGTATTCTTTTTAATAATCCAGGCGAAGATACCGTCAAAGAAAATAATTCAAGTAATGGTTCAGATTATCAATCCAGCGGTAGAATAGCTAGTCGTTATTCAAACACTAATAGATATCACCCATATAAGAAATTAAGTAATGAACATCCACCAATTGATCGTTCAACCCTAACTATAAATGATCATCCTTTAGTTAATTCGAAAGTAATATCAAAATCAGATTCTGAACCATCAAAAATTAAAGAGAGTAATAAAGAATTTTCATCAAGAGAAGTACTAAGATATCTTAAACCATACTTGAAAAAGAAAGTTAATACTAATTATATTTCAAAAGACCAATATAAAAAGTTAACTAAAGACCTAACCTATTATGTCATTAAAAGAATGAGTAAAGATTACAGTGGAGATCATAAAATGAGTTTCAATGAATTAAAGGAAGATTTTCTTATTGAGCAACAATTTACCAATAAAATAATAATTAATTTTATTAATTACAATCTCAGGAAATTCCTAGCTTATAATAAAGAACTCCATAAAAAATTCTAAATCTAACCGTTAAGAAACTGTTGTTATCCTATCCTATTAGTATTTTATTATAAATACTAAAAATCTGTATTTAACTATTTAATATAAAATTTTTAAGTAACTAGATACAATTCAGTAATAGAAAAGAATATACATATATAATATATATATTTTTTAAGTTTTATGTAAATATGATATAAATGAAATAAAATATATAAAAACTATTACAAAAAAAAAAAAAAAAAAAAATTTTATTTGATTTCCAATGAATGGGAACATCAAAAATTATATTTTGTCCGCCTTTCATTAGTTTTACTGATTTGCCTTGTTGTTTCTTCAGGTATATTAATGCACTTGCTGTAAGTCTTTTTTAAATATTGACCATTATTGACTAATAGCATAATACAGTCATTAAACATATGAAAACTTTGAATGTTCACCACAATTTAATATAAATCTTTAAATCAAATAAATATAACATTAATATATCTTTTTTTTTTTTTTATTTATTTATTTTACTTGTTTTATTTATTTATGGTTTTATTGTTATTTCTGATAACATTTATTTTTCTTCTTTTATATATCTATTTCTCTATGTTTTATCTAATATTATAATTTTTTTTTGATTTTTTATAATTATTTTCAATTATCTTCTTTTTCTTTTTCTTTCTTTTTTTTTATTAATTTATTTATTTTTTTTACTGAATAGCTAATGTAATACTGTAATACTTTCTCTATATAATAATTGATTATCACTGATAATTATAACTTATTCATCAATGATAACAATATTATTGTATTTTTACTTAAATTAAAAATGATAAAATAATAATAGAAAAAAAAAAATAATACATTATTTATAATCTTCTTAATATATATATTTAAATAGTTTTATATCGTTTTATATGTAATATTAAAATAAATAAATTTTCTTTTTCTTTGTGTGTATAAAATGAATTGCATAAAAAAAAAAAACTTCAAAATTTTTATTTAAAAACCCTAATTAATAAATTATTCTTCAAAAATGATTATAAATTTTTTAATTTGTTAAGGCTAATTTTCTTAATAATTCAGCATTAACTGGACCTGTTTCATCAACTAACTTTGAGAATTCAGTTTTACTGGATGGCATCATACTTCCATCTTCTTGTTTTTCAAACAATAAATTACTTGGTTTATCATATTCAAGAATATTACCATTACTTAAAACTAAAACTTTATCGTAATCTATAATAGTATTCAAACGATGGGCAATGGTAATAACTGTAACATCTTTAAATTCTGTTCTAAGTGCCTTTTGAATAATAGCATCAGTTTCAACATCAACAGATGCAGTAGCTTCATCCATAATAAGAACACGACTTTGACGAATCATAGCTCTGGCTAAACATAATAATTGTCTTTGACCAACACTGAAATTTTCACCATTTGAACGAACTTCAGCTTCTAACTTATTTTCTAATTCACTAACCATATTCTTTAAACCAGCATGTTCTAATGCTGCCCAAATTTCTTCATCTGTATGTTCATCAAATGGATCCATGTTAAATCTAATGGATCCTGAGAATAAAATTGGATCTTGTGGGATAATGGAAATTCTTCTACGTAAATCATTTAATTTAATGTCTAAAATTGAAACATCATCGATCTTAATAGATGATCCTTCCTCTGGTTCAACCAATCTAAATAAGGTCATAACAATACTAGATTTACCTGCACCAGTACGACCAACTACACCAATCTTTTCATTAGCTTGAATATCTAATGAAATGCTGTTCAATACTGGTGGTAAATGTGGAGCATATTTCATGGTAAGATCCTTAATTTCAATCTTACCGTTTTGTGGCCAATCCTTTGGAACATCTAAACCCTTTTGATTTTCAGTATCAATTTCATTGGCATAATGACTTAAACGTTCAGCAGCATTCATATGAACTTCGGTTTCACTGAATTGACGAACAGCCCAATTAAGATTACCAGTAACACTTAATGAATAGGATAAACTTAAACCAAGTAAAGCTGGGGAAATAGATTTTTTAAGGATGATACCAGACATAGCAGCAAAGAAGACCAAGAATGCACCAATGGTTTCTAATCTTAAACCTAACCATCTTTGAGCAGTAATTTGTAAAATGCAAGGTCTGTTATTATTATCCATAAAAGTATCATTTATATTAATAAATCTATCTTGTTCACGGTAAGCTCTAATAGTAGATAAACCATTCATTGTTTCAGTAAAGTTAGCATATAATGGTGATCTTGCTAAGGAGTCAAGACGCTTAATTTCTCTTGAAGTATTTCTATAGAATTCTTGCATTAAATAGTAAATTACTAATAATGGAATAAGGGCAATTAAAAAGATTGGGGTGGCATATATAATTAATAATAATGTGGAAACAGTGATAGCAAAACAAGAAAGGAAAGATTGAATGGATTCAATTAAAACGCCATCAACAGAATCTTGATCCTTTGAGAATCTATTAATAATTCTACCTAATGGAGTTGTATCAAAGAAAGATATTGGGGCACTCATTACTCTAGCAATGGCATCTCTATGGATTTTTCCAGCAGCTGAGATACCAGTATAGGCAATGCAGATACCAAATAACATTTCAGTAATAGCTTGTAAGAAACTCCATCCTAAATATATAAGTACATAGGCTAAGGTAGTAATATCAAATTTTTTATCAGTCCAGAATACCAACCACATATCATTACCGATTTTTGCAACTTGAGTTAAAATAAGAAAAGCAAGTACAGCAACAACACAGCCTATACCACCAGCAGCTCTTACATAGAATTTGTAGATACTGAATTTCACAGATCCAGTGTTTCTTTCTTCCTTGGTCATTAATCCTTGTTGTTCTTTCTTTTCATCCTTTTCCTTTGGTTTTTCACTATCAGTTTTGTCATTGGCAACATCTTCTTTGGAAATAGTGGCATCATCATCTTCTTCCTTTTCACTTGATTGTTCTAAATCAGATAATTCACTTTCATCCTCATTTTCATTATTTATCTTTTCATCAATACCACCATAATTACGCATTAAGCGAGCAAATTCACCTTCATTACTCATTAATTCATCATATTTACCTTGTTCTTTAATTTCACCATCTTCTAAATAAATAATATAATCAACTCTAGGTAAAACATGAAGTTGATGAGTAACTAAAACACGAGTTTTTTCGGAAAGTGTTCCAAGAATACATTTATCAAATAAATAACGACTAACATGAGCATCGACTGCTGAAAGTGGATCATCTAAAAAGATAATATCACTATCGAAATATACAGCTCTTGCTAAATTAATTCTTTGCTTTTGACCTCCTGAAAGATTAATTCCACGTTCACCAATTTCGGTCATATCACCATTTGGGAAAATTTTTAAATCATGTGTTAAAGCACAACTTTTAACAGCTTCCATATACTTTGAATGATCATATTCCTTACCAAATAAGATGTTATCTCTAACCGTAGCATTTTGAATCCAAGCTTGTTGTGGACAATAACCAATAGTTCCACCAAATACTATTTCACCACTTTCACTCTTCATTTCACCAATTAAAGCATTAACTAATGAAGATTTACCGCTACCTACGGCACCAACAATAGCAGTTAATGATTTTTTTGGAATAGATAAATTAAGATTTTTAATCTTAAATGGTTCGAAATCTTCTTGATCATTGGCATCCTTTTCATCAGAATTATTCTTTTGTTCGGAAGTTTCAGTGATATCTTTTTCCTTTTTAGATGTCTTTTTTTTGTTCTTTTTATCTTTTTTATTTTCATCATCAGTAGTTTTTTCATCTTCTTTTTTAGTTTCCCAATAGAAATTTCCATCCTTTACAGAAATAGCAAATTCAGAATTTGGATCAATTTTTGGTAATTCGTCTAATTCTTCACCACTAATAACGTTATTAATACGTCTTAAAGCTACAACAGTATCAGCTAATTGTCCTGAAACCATTGGTAAAATACCTAATGGGAAAGATAACATATTAAAGAAGGCAAGAGAAGAGAAAACCTTACCTGCAGTTAATTTATTACCAGCTACAGCATAACAAATATAGGTAACAGAACTAGCAAGTACTGGAATAATACCAGTAACAGAATCAACACCAGTGTAAATAATAAGTGATTTTCTAATACGAGCTAATTCTTTTGAACGTAACTTGTTAATAATATCTAAAAAACTAATTTCCCATCCAAAGAACTTAATTACTCTCATGCTACCAATAATTTCTTGAGTTTTTTTAACACGTTCATCGGTAAAAATAACAGTTTGTTCTCTTAAAGAAGTTAACCATTTCATAATATAACCTTGTAATGGAATAAGGACAACGAAAATTGAAAAACCAATTAATGCCCATAATCTATATTATAAATAGATTGAAATTTAATAGCAATTTAATATAATTTAATTATAATAATGTTAATGATTAATAAGTATTTAATTGCATATATAATTAAATACTTATTAATCATGAATATAATAATTACATATATACAATTATTTAATTTTTTTTTAAAAAAAAATAATTTATATTTATTTACCCTAATGCACGAATTAATAAAATTAAAATTACTACTAATTGGAATGGACCACTCCATAAATAATGAAGATAACTACAAAGTCCTTGAATTCTTGATGAATCAGAAGAAACAATATTAATAATTTGTCCTTCAGTTAAATGTTGCTTTGCATTTTGTGAAAGCTTAAGCATTTTTCTATATATAATTCCAATAATAGTTGCTCTAACACTAAGACCAACTTCCATAACTAATTCAAAGTAAGTATTAATAAATATGGTAGCTAAGATTTGAAGAACAAATAATACAACGGCATAAATCCAACTATAATATAATGATAATATAATATTTAATTATTAAAAATTATTACATTTATTACATTATAAATTATATTCAAATAACTTTTTTTTTTTTTTTTTTTAATAATTACCCTTTATAAGCTGGTTCATTAGTATTATTACTAACAAAATTTAATAATAATTCTAATATAATTGGTGAGGTAAGATTACAACAATCCGAAAAGAATTTTAAAATACCAGATGGAATCCTATTATTTTCAATAATAGTTTTAAAATTAAAAACAATAATTCAATTTTTATTAGTTACTACCATCCATTAAAAAAAAAAAAAAAAAAAAAAAGAAGAAGAAGAAATTACATTGGAGGTAATTTAAAATTTAAAACTATCTATTTTTTAAAATCAATTAATACTTACCATTTTGGACCAAATACTCTTATAAAAGTTTTAAGGATGCTAGGATTATCCTTTCTTTTTATTAATTCTTTATCCCATTCTTTATAAAAATTATCAGCTAATTTCTTTTCTTCAAATTTAGGGTCAAGTAAGTATAAATCATTATCTTGAAGTGGTCTATTATAACCTGTAATAAAAATAGGATTTGCCCACCAATATGTTATCCTTGATAACCATGAAGCTTTTGTGTAGGGTGTAGGTATAGGTTCCTTTGGAACTGGAATATCTTTTTTCTTAAATAACATTATATTTTTTGAAATTGGA